>CATIWO010833729.1:0-25185 GCA_949673435.1 Macaranga tanarius | reverse complement strand
TTTTGGGTGGAATTCTTGGGTTTTACGTTATGCACCGTGTCGAAGTCAGCTATAAGGTTACTTCCAATTTTTACTTTTTTTTTCAGCTACTAAGCAAAAAAGTTCAAAACTTTACAGCACTGTGTTCACTTGTTCGTGTCTTTACATGAAAATTGTTACCCTTTTGTGTTAATTTTTTTTCTGTTTTTTTTTTTTGGGATGTGTAGGAGAAGATGAAGGAGAGATTGAAACAATATGAGAATGAACTCAAGAAGAAAGAGAAATTGAATCAGCTTGAAGATTCCATTTAGTTCTTTTTTTTTTTTTAATTTTAATTTTGTTTAATCTTTGTTTGTTTGGTGAGAAAACGATGGAAAGTGATAGAAAATAAATTTAATGCCGCAAAGAAGCAAAACCCAGCAAGTAGAAAGCATCAAAGGTGAGAACTTTCAAGCATTCCATTTATGGTTAGTTTCTTCTTTTATTGTGCTTTGTATTATTGAAACTTAAGGATGTATAGGTTGTTCCCATGTCATTTTTGGAGATGAATGATGAAATACTCTTTGATTTATTTTCTATTAGGCTTTGCTTAATAGTGAAGCAAAATTCTGTTCTCTAATTTCACCCTTTAATGTTCATCAGCACATTCCTTTTAGCGGTTTCCTAACCATATTTGTCAAAAAAGTGAAATTCTTGCAAATTTCTTTGGTTTGCCATTCCCTCTTATGTAAATCATATTGTCTAAAATGTGATGATAGAGTGTCTTGTTACACTATGAAGTTTTGGACTTGTGTACAGGCATAGTTACAAGGGTTTTGTCTTGGGGAAGGAAAGGTAGAAAGAAAAAGAAGTGGAAAAAGAGAGAAGCTAAGGTACTGACTGAGACGCCTATTTCCAAGTATTAATCTAGTTTGAAATGCGCAAGGTGAACGTCGTCTAGCTGATAGATAACCTTAGCAAGAATAAAAATATAGAGTAGGCTAGAAGAGTCTGTAAGTTATGCTTTTGGACTTCTTGAGACCTCATCTTATCTTTTGCTCTCAAATGCAATGGTTGTCACCATTGCGAATATCATTATTACTATATTTTTGGTTTGTTTTAAGCGGCTTATAAATGGAATGTGTACATGCTTTAGTCTGATTAAGCACCACATACATAAGTGGTGCATTTCATAATGTCCATTTGTTTATTGAGAGTAAGCAAAGATACGAGAATAAAGTCTGATCATATTTGCATACGTTGAGGCTAGCCATCCTTGTTTATAGTGTTTAAATCTTTTTTACTTGTGAAAGAAATGGTGAAGAGTGAAGGCCAATCATCTCTCATATATTTTGTTGTCATTAGAAAAGTAACAGCTTTTCATAATCCTGCAGGATTTAATGTGGAGGATATACATTGGTGATATGTGAATAACTGAAAATAGACTTGAACCATACCTAGGTTTAATTAGCACGACCTATATTCCTAAGACTTGTTTATGGCCATATGCGTATCAAATATGGGTACATATTCAAGGGTTAGACTCATTCAGTTTCAAAATTTTTACAATTTTTAATCTGATTTAATCATCGAAATTCACATCCCTATGTTCTTTTTTGGCACTGCTATTGTGACATGAAGAGTCAAAATAGACATTGGTAAAAGACTTGGCTTTATAGCAAGCTGTCCAATTTACGTAAAAGGGAGGACTATTACCGTTGCCCCTTCCCTTTGTTCTGTTTCTTCTCTCTTCCTCACTTATTTGCCTTGAGAACTGTTTTTTTTTTTACTAACACACTTATTGTATTGATTTTTGTGGTGCAATTATAGTTAGAAATTTACAGCTTTAAATCTTTTGGAACTGGACGAAGAATATTCTCACTTTATCACATTTGTTTGGCCAAGTGCATGAAACTATCATTGGCAGGAAAAGTAGGTAAGCATGTTTGCTAGAACCAATCAGACCAAATAGAGAAAGAAGTAAATAATCTCAAACTGGCATAGAGGTGTTGCTACGTTTCTCTAGGTAGATCTTGTGCTTTAGCTAGTAAATGGACTTGGTAACATGAAAATGTAAGCCATGTCTTCGTCTGTTTCATTTTAGCATTTTCGCTTCACCTGCCTCAGCTTGTTTACATTTTTCTGAAGTAAAGAGGCTAAGGTTGCCTAATAGTGGAAGGAAATAGAAAAACCATTATATCAGTTATTTTAATTTTGGCGTTACTATTTTCTTGGCTCATATATGTTAATCATTAGCAGTTGTGGCACCATATTTCATGTTGGTTTTGCCAAAAAGTTGGAATTACTCACAGATGAAATGATGGTTATCTTGCTCTGTATCTCATAGCTGCTATATTAACCATGCTTCACATGGTGAAATCATTTGTTGCTTGGTCCACTAGATGGTTGCTGTCAGATATTAGTGTGTTTTTTGGCACCTATGCAAATTTATCTGTCCTCTCTGTTTCTGCTTGTGTGATTTAGAGCCCGGCAGCTGTTGTGATCTATTTCTTCATATTTTGATGCTTGCTGATCTTTGTATTCTTTTTCAGGGTAGGCAGCATTAACAGAAACAGCTCATGGCACCAGCATAATGGATGGTTAAATGCTGTTGTACTGTATGAAAATGTAAACAAGGAGAAGGCACTTGGTTTCTGTAAGAACACTATATGGTGGGAATACTGAACTTCGGGATGTTATTTTTCATAAAAATTCAAACACTCAGTTATTAGGCTTTTCAGGAACTCTGTATGGCAGTTCAATATCCGTGTTCACGTTGAACATATTTTTCCATTTTTATGCAGTTCAGATAGATTAATTGTAGCTTTCATCAATAATCAAACTGTTTTGCATTTTTGCTGCATCTTGGAAATGGAAATAAATTTCGAGATATACATGATATTGGTCCGAAAATGTAATGGCATTGGAAGAAATTATATATAAATTGTTGGTAATTGGTATTGAGTATTTATAATCTTAAAGATATCATTTTCTATCTTACCATCTATTATGTGCGGATACTTCAATTAGTATGTGTTTTTTTTGTTCGTGTTCTTATTTTTCCGTGTCCGATACTTCCTAAACATTTTCGTTATAAGGCAGATACTCAAATTAGAAGTTGTTTTTCTGTATCTGTGTCCCTGTTTTTCATGTCCGTGCTATCCAAATAACATTTTAATGTCTACCAAAATCACGCTTTGAATTTAATCAAAATTTAAACAAGAATTTAATATTTAAACATAATCATGTAAGAAAAAAAGTGCTGAAATCACTCTAATTTACTATTTGAGTAACTAATAAAATATTACGTGAAAAATGTTTGATTACCTAAAATCTTATATTATCATGTGATGGTTGTAAATTATTAGATCTCATCAAATTAAAGTAAAGAAGTTATAGACAAAAATATATAAAAATATTGAAATTTAACAAATGAAATGCAAAAAATAAAAAAATAAAAAATAAATATTGGATATCAACCAAGAAGAAACATATGATGAAAAAAAAAAGAAAGAATTTAATTACAAAATAATTAAGTTTTTATTTTAATTATAAAAGTGATATATATGTATACAGTGCTCATAATTTTGGAAATCATAGTTGAAAAAAAACGCGGGAAGATAGAAGCGGGGGCTGAAAGCAAACAGAGAGTGTGCAATGGACGACACAGGCGGGATTCTATGTCAAATCTCTTATCTAAAAGACATGCTCGATCAAGTAATTCAAATTCTACTAATCTAAAACATGATTTCACTTGAATTATTAATATATTTATGTATTGAATCAGGTGAACGAAGAAATCGAAGCGAATATTCAAGTAACCAGAGAAATCGAGTCGGAGATCGTTAAGTGCATGGAACTCGAATCGTCATTGACCTCCAGAGAATCAGATCTCACAAAGTCTCTTCACGTTTCTCTATTTGAGATCAACGGTTTAGTCTCCGTCACCAGTAATTTTGCCTCTTTTTTTTTTTTTTTTTTAATTTAGGCCAATGGCTGATGTTGCTGCGCATATTATACTCTATTTTGCTCATAATTGCATGATAATGCAGTTTGAAAGAAATGAAATCATGTAAAAATTGAAATGAACTTACCAGATTTCAATTTATAATTTGATGTTTTGATTGAATTTAGATGATTTGTGTAGATGACTCGGGGAAATCTGTGAAATTACTGGAGGAGGAATTGTTTAGTTTACAGAAAAACAGTGAGAAGATTCGTGAAAGTATTAACAATAAGCGGTAACTGACTGAAATATTTGTTTGTACATATTTGATTTTACATTGTTGTGTAAGCTTATGCCTCTTGTTTTTGAATCACATTGTCATCATTCCTAGCTTTATTACATTTTAGGTACGTTTACCTTTTTTTAGGGTCTCACAATGAAATACCTTAGTTCTTTTACTAGCATTCTCTTTAGCTTCCTTCAATGATCTTTTTTTAGTGACGATGAAATATATTTTAGGTCATGAAATGCAAAATTGTAAGCACCCTATTTTTATTGACAGGCTGACATCTATGATGAAATTTCATCCTTTCTGGATTAATTGAGAAGTACCTTGGACCTACAACTCTTAAGAATTGGATATATGATATGATAATTTTCAACCGTTTTGAAGTAGCATCAGTATGCAGATAGTACATTAGCCTTTCTGAGACTGCATGGTATTTTTCAATTATATGGAATTTGCTCAGTTTTGTCTATTTTCTGTTTTTCCAATTTTTTTCAATGGCACTAGATGCCCATGTGTGCATCCTAGCTAAGCACTGGAATTGAAACTTTAAACATGATAAACGATTGAATAAGAACATATTTTTCTAACAACTTTAGTTCTCTGTGATTTTGATAAGTTTGTTCTACATCAGTGTAGCTCCTTTGGTAACTCTTTCCTTTGGTTCATGTTATTCATGGAAGGAGATTGATACTGAATTGATAACATATACAGGGAGCAGTTTACCATGTTGTGCCTAGAATTCCAGAGGTATGTTGACAAAGGAGAAAATGATGAACTCGTGAAATTGTTGTCAGAGAAAGAATTTCTTGAAAGTGAGATCTGTCTCTTGGATCAGAACAACGACGCTTTAAAGAATTCGATGTTGGCATTTGTTGATGAAGTTCTCCAAGACCTTCACGATTCGAACTCTGGTAATATTTATATTTTCAGTATCCCTTTACCTTCTTGTGCTAAAAAGCAAAAGCATCATTGCTTCAACCCCCCTTCTTGTTGTTGTAGTAGACATTTTTTTTCTCGTCCTTTTTACCTGGCCATTGTAGCTCTGAAAGTGCATTTGGATCCTCATGCTGCTTGTTAACAAATAACTTGTAGTTGAACGGATATACCTGTACAAATTTTACATTTATGCATTGATCCTTTTTGATCTAACGAAGTACTCCATTTGGATTGCCATGCGGCTTGCAGTACATCTAGGTTTCAGAATGAAATAATCTCCGTTGGGGTATGTCACCCCAGATCTTGCTGGGTGAAATTGGTTTTAAATAGTTTTCAACATCTAGGACCGTATTTGTGAAAAAACTTCAATCTTGAGTGACTTGCTTGTTATTTTCTCCCATTTTGATGAAGATGTCTACACTGTGAGCTGAGATTAGTTATATTACTGACCAATCCTTAAACAGGTGGAACATGTTGGCCAAGTGCATATGTTCTTGGTTTGTTTTCTTAGCTTATCTATTCTTTATAAATGGAGAAAACCTTTACAATAGCAATAATGTGTTTAACAGGTTTGGTGATGGATGTCCTGTAAGTCTGTAACTAATTTCAATTCTTGTGGAACTCTGTTGTGAAGTTTAGATGAGATCCATATTTATGTTGTCTTGTGGAGAGAGCATGTGGGAGCTTAAAGGGTGTTATGAAATTAGGATTTCCTCCTGCTAAAGTGTCACAGCTGTAATTTCAGAACTTCAAGAAACAAAAATTGCTTCTTTCTTTCTTTGTTTTTGGGTTTACAAAATAGTACTAGTTACTGGAAGCACACAACAAACTGCGGTTTTTCAAATTTGTGAAATATTCAAAATTTTCTAAGGTAGGGAATAGGGATATGATCTTATGACTAGAATATTTTAGTGTACCTCAAATCTGTTTGAACAAAGAAAAGTTTCCATGAAACTAGAGTTAACTACTGATATTTTTCACTTAGGTCTTTCTGAATTTTGATTGATTGCTAGCTGGTCAGTCCAGTTTCATCTAGGAATATTCTCAGCAAAGATCAAAATGTCATAAAATATTGAAATATACGACATTCTCAAACATCATAACTAAACTTGGTTTTAATTAATTGGTTGATAATTTACTTCTCTTGAAAACTCGCCGTCATCTAACCTTTTCTTGATTTGGTGAAGCATCATAAGGCATCAACATCTAAGGTTCTGGTTTCGGGTTTATCGTCTTTTTTCTTAAAGAGAAAAAATAAGTAAAACGGTAACTTTGTATGAGCAGTTGGTTTTGTCACTTGATTTCGTTGGATTAAGTCTTGAAGTTACTCCATCCACTATCAGATTTGAATATATTATTTTCTGAAAGAAGAGCTTATGTGTTTGTGATATTGCTTGGACATGTATTTGTGTGATCGTTAGGTATTTGATTAAATATCTAAAAAGTTGAACCTAGTTGATCATACTTGAGCTGTTAGTGATCTTCTATTCGTTGTTAAAATTGCAGCTTTACATGTTGAGATACAGAACAGGAACCATGAGAATGAGAAAGTGCTCAAGGATATTGATGAATTGAAGACTAAATTGGTTTCGGATTTCAACTATCATAATTCTTGATCAGTTATGGTGAGTTTCATCACTCCATTTTATTGACTTTTCTAGTCTTTATCCATTATTTTATGTTATTGTTACGTTGGCTCTTGTGGAGTTTAATCTGAAGTCAGCAATCTCAAAAAGCATTCAAGTGTATTTTCAAGCTCATGAAAGAGACATCAATCTCAAAAAAATAGACAAAAATTATGATTGCTTATGAAGTGAATTGCAGGTGTTTTAACTATAAATATACAAAAACATCTCAAAAGTAGTCTTCAACTGCTTTTTGCAAGAATATTGAAAACACTTATTCCTTGAAAGCAATTATCATGCAATTCTAAGAGTCCTGAGTTTAGAGGTGCTGTTCCTTTACGGTCTCCAAAAGTGATTTACCTATGTACTATAACGGTGTAAAGAACTTATAAAAATAGACTCATTAACTAAATAAAAGATCTTCCCTGTCATCAGCTTACAAGAACGAGGACCTATTGGGGCTGTAGTCATTCTCATCATCTTTTGGCAAACACCAATTTAGTCGTTTTAACCTTTTAGAAATTGTTGTTATTATTAGAAACTTGAAGCCTAATTCGATTTCCAATCAATAGAACAGAAAGAAAAACATAAAGAGCAAATGTAGGACATTACAATTGATAGCTAATAACGTGGAAGTTGTATAATTTCTGAGCAATTCTATGACTTCAAAATTCAAAATCAGAGATTCTAAAGGAGATAATTGCGATCTAGAGGCTAGTGCTATATTGTTAGGTGTACTTGTTGCATGATGCATATTGTTAGCTCTTTGGGCTACATATTAGATGTTATAATTCAATCACTTATGTGCATTTGTTTTCATTAATTACGCGATCATTTATTTGGCAATAAATGTATTGTTTCTGGTCCTTAACAGATCAAGTGCTTATCTCTAAGAAACTTTGCGAACATACATTGAATTACAACTACTAGAAGCAAGGTCATCATTTATTGTAATTTTGACTGGGGATGAACTTCTCTTGCAAAACTTGCTGTAGCTGCAACCTGATCCAGCAATGTAAACATATCTTCTGAGGTAATTGATTAAAGCTATCTTTACCAGTAGTAGTATTGTGAACTGTGCTGTACTGTGCTTCAATAAAATTTGGACTGTTTCTGTTCAAATTTTTCGCTGGTAGAACCTTAGGGAAGAGGAGCTATCAATTAGCTAACAAGCTTTTGCAGTGATACAGTATTTGTATACAGTTGGCATTAGGCTTCTGTATCACATGTAGGGAGAGACTGGTCAAACTTTTGACCTCCAGAATTGTTGCAATTGTAGAATCGTTATGCAACTGTTCTTTTTCAATTGTCAGCACTGGTAGGGGTCCGGTTCCAGCTTCACTGTAAGTTTTGGTGCATTTTCACCAAGTGTGTCTTTGTTGTGTCACTTTCAGGTAGGGGTCCGTCTTGGTTGAAATTTTGGCTGCTTATTCAGCATTTGCTGATTAGGAAAATTTTTGGAACAGAGAGGTAGATTCGCACAGTGGAAATTATTAGATTGAAAGCCGTATAGTTTCTTGGTACGAGTATGTATGCGGATCACATTAAATTTGTGAAAATTTTAATCCTCCTCGCATAATAGAGAAAAAAAAAAAAAGAATTATATTGTCCCATTTTGTTAAACTGTTAACTAATGGAACCTAATTATTTTTTCAAAGCCGAAAATTGAGGAAAAAAATGATAAAAACCTCTTTAATAGTACTTATAAAAATTATGGGTTTAATTTTTAGTCACTGTAATTAAGATGGTGAAACTTCCTCTCTAAAATTCAAAACAATATATATATATATATTAAAAGATATAATATATTCTTTTTTGTGTATAAAAAGCCTTATACATTGAGAGTTTGATAGGTTATTTTCATGGACGGTATTCAAATTTTTTTTTGGTCGGATTACATATTTGAAACTTACACACACTTCATAGTAGCTTACAACAATGTTAGTAGTGATCTGCACTGATTACTACAAATTATTACAAGCTATTACAACTTTAACTATTGCAAACTATTAAATCTATTACAATTCAACTATTACAAATATTATTATCACAAGCTATAGCAAATATGTATATATATGTAGCTATATATAATCCGATGAGGAGCAAAGGATTTGAACTTGGACCTAATGGTTCCAGGGCCTAGACGGTATTCAAGTTTTACACTATATTTCACTATGTTACCTAACATTTATTTTGTAATTTCAATTGTTAATTTTAATCTCACAAAAGGTTCTAACGTTATTTTTAGGCCAACTCCATCTTTATTGGCCGAGAAGATGAGATGGAGCCAACATGAGAAATGGGATATGTAGTCAAAATGATGTGGTAGGATAATGAGCCGGCTCCATGTCATTTTTGTTAGCCCGAAAATGACATTAAGAATTTTTATGAGACTAAAAAAATTCTAGAGTTTTAAGTGATTAAATGAATGTTGGATAGTACTATGAGATTTAGTATAAATATACTATCTATGAAAATAATCCGAGTTTGATAGATTTAGTTAAAAATAGAAAGGTGTACTTTTGATAATGCAGTGAATGTTAACAAAGGGCTGATGGTAGTGGATAATATATTTACGGTTCTTTCAGTTTTTCGCTAATTATACAGAGACAAAAAGAATTTACAGGACAATCAAATTTAATAATAAAAAATTTGCACAGAATCTAGATTGATATGGTGAAATTGGTGTGGTGTTGTATAATTTTGGGTCAGATAGTATTAGAAGGCCTTCTGTGCTTATATTTTGCTGCTAATCATGTTCCTAATGGACCTTTAGGACATTTCCTATTGCTAATGATTACGATAATCATTGTCAATAATCTAATAAAGTTAGAAATAAAGCATTTAGCTCTTGTAGAATTTGGTGATTATCTTTGGAGAAAGTTATCTTAGGTCATTTGAGTGGTTGGGGAAGGAAATAATTGAGGTAAGAGAAAGGACAGACAGTGTGGTCATCATTAGGCTATGGTTGAACTGCTAGTTTGAATCCATAGATGCTATTGCCTCTTTTTGCTGCCAGAAACACACACTCACTGGGAGTTTAATTTTAATTAAAAGAAAGTTTGTGAAGAAAAAAGATAAGAGGTCCCTATTCTATAAAAAAAAGGGAAAACGATAGGAAGCTCCATACAGTAAAAAAGAACCCAGACACAAGTAGAGGCCATGGTATAACAAAATAAAGAATGTGGCTCAAAAACATATCATAAACTAGGTTGTCTTCCATGTCATAGACAGAGACCATGTCTGTCTCGTGAACATCACGTTTACTCGTGATCTTTGTCCGTACTACCATTGTTGGGTCTTTTCTATTATGTTAATGTGCGGATAAAAAAAAGTTTGCTAAGCTTAGGGACCGACCCCCTTATGGCAAATGAATCACTACTCGCACTCGTTATGGCCAATGGATTAAGTTGTGGATAGCATATAACATGTATGTGTGACTAATTGTTCATGGATTTTCCTCCTCAAGAAAATTGTCAACTTTAAATCATTCTATGTTCCAATTATGGAAGAAAAGAATAAATTTGTTTTGTTTGTTTTTTTAATGATGCAATGAAAGGAAATCATTCATTGAAGAAGTAGAAGATACATCACAAACCCTTTTGCTTTAATTAGAAAAAAGAAAAGTTTAATAGATGAATTTCAGTGTTACGTACTGTTATTATTAAAATTTATTACAAAGGTGAATTTACTGATATCGTTAAACATTTATTAGTATTTTCATTTATGTTTCATTAGATCAAATCTTTATTGAAATTCAATTAGGAGAGGACATTACTACCCTTTGTAGATCGATAAAGATATTCAAATTAATCTCATTGAAATTGAAGTTGGGAGATTTTAAGTAAATAGGACATCGACCAACCTGTTTTTTACGTTATGTTAGATGTAAGAGTACAATAGAAGGAAAAGCATTGCTATTATGATCTCTGTATACTCGAGCAACATGTACGTCAAGCTTTTAGAATTACACAGGTCCTTATTCTGAGCACAACTGGATTCACTTGCGTAAATTAGTGCTTATTATTATTATTATTATTATTATATCTGTTGATGTTTGTACCATTTTCCTTAAGGTATTAAATTACTTTTTCTATTAAAAAAAACAATAGCAATATAATATATTATCAATACCCATATATGTCTTTTGTATTTAAAAACATGTAATTAGTGCGCGAGAAGAAGTGGTCAAATGATCATTTCTTTCGAGCATCATATGAGATGAAGTACTATAAAAATTGTTAAAATATAAATTTTAAATTTGAGTCCAAGTTCAATAAAAATAATAATATTTTTAAAAATCATTTAGAAAAAAGAAATGAGAGAATGTTAGCTATTTTAGTATATTCATTAAAGCTAGTTTATTAGTGTATTTTTTTATGTTTCATGAGATCAAATCTTTGTTGAAATCCAAAATGGGAATTTCGAGAGTGAACATAACTACTGTTTATTTTGTTATTAAAGATCGATTAGGAACAATCAACTCTTTTATTGAAATTGGATGTTGGGAGATATTTTATAAGGTATCACCACCCTTTTTCTGTTGTTTATATGTACGGATTCAATACTCAAATGAAAAGTATTGCTGTTATGATCTTGTGTACGGTGTCCCCAAGCAAAAAGTACGTCAATCTAGTGTTATAGAGGTCCTTAATTTGAGTACATTTGGTGTCACTTGCGTAAATCAATGCTTTATTATTTTTTCAACTTATAAATGGTTTGAGTGAAATTATTTTTCTTTAAGAAAAGGTAAAATTAAGAATTAAACGAAGTATAAATTATCTAATGAATAAATTACTGACACATCTATATATTTTATATTTAAAAAATTATATGTCAATATATAAAGCGATTATCTAACTAACAATTATGTAAATACTTCTTACAATAAACAACTATTTGAAAATTAGTTTAAATGAGAAGCCATAAACAACTATCAAAAAATTTAGTTTTAACTAAGAAGCCAAGACAAATAATTTTGTTTGGCCATGTTAACTGTGCATTTATTTTAATTTTATTACTGAGTTGAAGTTGATAAATTACGAGTTAAACCAATTACCGTTTGTTTTGTTATGAAAATGTACGGGTAGAAAAGGCATGTTCTTTCTACATCCAGGCAATGTAGATTGAGATCCAGAATATATCTGTCCAAAAGCCTTCTAATGAGCCACGACCAAAAATTACCTGACTTTTTGTTTGACCATCTTAAAAAAATGTTAAAACCAATCCCATTTTTGTCAATAACAATCCCTTGTAATGTAATAAGAGATTTAGGAAGTGAACCATCAAAAAGTGGGGAGAGGCAGGAGAAAAAATGGGGATAGAGATTGGTATATAGATCATTTCTTTGGTTCGTATTACATGCCATCTCTGAGTATTGCCAACCAGTAAATTGGAACTTTTTGGGACCCAAAAGTGCAGTGCCCTAGTGAATGGTGATGATAAATTGGGACATTTTATGTATGTGTATATATATATGCGACCTTGATGAACCACCTTTGTTTCTTTTAGTGGGTCCCTTTAAGAGCTTGGACTACAACCCTCCTCCTGCTCTCTCACCTCTATAAGAAGAGCCAACTTTCCATGTTCTTTTTCAATCATCCCTTCATTGCTTGCTATAGGTTGAATTAAAGAAACTCTCACACCCTTTAAAAACTTCACAAATGATCCGTCCTTTAAAGAGTATAATTAGAATATAAAGCAGGAAGTCATCATTTTAGAACATTGAGAGAAAGGGGAAGAAAAGAAAAAAAAAACCACAATTTAGTTGAAGATGAAGATGAAGAATTCTACAGTTGGGGATTCTAAGAAAAGTTTGTCATGTAATAAAGGACTTAATGGGTTAGTCAGAAAAGGAAGAGGCAGGTTGTATCTTATCAGAAGATGTATTGTTATGCTTCTTTGCTGGAGTGATTAAGAAAATATTTGAGGGTATTGTGTATGTTGTATAGGGGTTTAAGGGGTTTTTTATTGTCTTAATTTTCCTGTTTTCTTTCTTTTTGATGTTGATAAAGTAGTTTTTTTTTTTTCTTTTTCTGTTCTCCTTTTTTGTTCCAAAAGATTATGAGGGATTGGTTTAGATCCTTTATAACATAAACTGGTCATGTGATCTTGATCCTAGTCCTATTCCTACAAGTTCAAAATTTCCCAGGTTTTGGGGAGGTGGATCAAACCATTATTTTTGCCTTGTTTGTAATTAGTGACAAGAAGAGATCTTTTAGTTGCACCAGCATAATCTTTGAATTAATCTTCAAATTATTGATTTTTTTTTTGGCGTGTGATCGAGTTATTAGTACTTGACTACTTGTTACGTTACCCTTTTTTTATGCTTTTGAGATTAGTTCTTGTGTATTTACCTAAGTGTAGCAATGTTTTGAAAAATTTCATTCTTAGGGTTTCAAGATTCTTATGAACTTATCAAGTTCATATAAAGAGTAAAAGCTCCAAATTTTTAGAATGTACTTTTCCTCTTTCCATTTAAGGAAATTATCCTCAAGAGCTACACATGTTTTTCTTTTTCTTTTTTTCTAATACTAGAATTTGAGTGTTTATTTATATTTTTCTCTTTGTTTTTTTTAAAAAAAAGAATTGTCCTGACAGAAATATTTTTCTTTTTTATTTCAACTTTTTTTCCCCAAAAGTAACAACAGAAAGTGAAAAATAACTCTCTTCAATCAGAATATTTATTTATTTGAGAGGAATTGGAATATTTATTAAAATTGATTGTTTGATACTCTTTTTTTGTTTTTTTTTGGAGAGTTTCCCTGTGAGAAAAACATGACTTCATTGAGTTCTAATTAGAAGACAAATATCCTAAAAATATCTTTTATTTTTCCCTTTCGATTCTAAATTAATGCAAGTATCACAATGCCAGTGTTTAAATATCCTGACATTTGCTTGTGCTTTCTTTTTGGTTTAAGAAAATTTGCACGAAGTTGTTAAAAAAAAAAAAAAAAGTTTTGCATGAAAATGAATAATTCTTGTCAAATGCTCAATTTTTATGTTGTGTAAAATGAGGGAGATAAACCTGCACAATACAAGAAGAAAGTCACTAATTACATTAATTGACTCCATGTCACCAACTTATTATTACACCTTATAAATAAGGTAAAGGCTGGTGTCGCAACTTGCGACACATTTAAATCTTTACCTTTAAAAAAAAACAAATAAAATGCCTCTGTATCGGGAGTATTTTCGTCCAACGCTTTGCGATGGACGTCGCAATCAGCGTCCTATAAATAATTGACTACAATTTTTTTTAAGTTTAAATGCTAACATAGCCAAAACTTTTATGCATTTGTATACTTATTTTTTGGTTTGATCAAATCCCCAACATATACACAGTCCACATACACACATTAACAAAACAGCTTAATAGGTAGGATAGATTATGTTCTTTAAAATGTTAAAAACTTCCAATGTCTCAAATCCACAAGCAATTATTAATTTTTGGGGGGTTTTTGAGGATGGAAATTAGGAAAATGTTGTATTTAGTAACATTTTTGTACCAACTTATTATATTACCTAATGTAATATTATTTAATTTGTCAAAATTTATTTTCTAAAAATGTATCACTAAATATATATGTCAATTTATTTTTTACACCAACCATTGGAATTAATTGGCAGAGACTGTTCTTGTTTAAGTTAAGGTTTTGAGTTCGAGTTCTATTGTTGGAAGACCTTTGCAGCCCTCGTTGGTTCTACCCGGATCGAACTTGATTAGTTAGAGGCCAATGAACTCTATATACCAGTAGTTCACATCAAAAAAAAAATTGTCAATAATGTAATTCCAAATTATATGGTACAAAAAATATTGAATTAAATAGTATTTATTTTTTATTAACATCTATTAGTTCAAGTGACAGAGTTTGAATTAAGATTTCAAGTTCGAGTATTATGTATGGAGAAAATAGATGTTAGGAGAGTTTTATCTTCTTTTGGGTCTATCTGGTTGGAACTTCAAAATAATCGAAACCCTTGTAGCTACTAGATACTATAAGCATAAAATGCAATATATATATATATATATATATATATATATATATTTGAAAAATAGTTTAACCATTCAAGGAATTTATGCGAAGCACCAAATTTAGCATAATCTATTGAAAAAATTCCTGCAGGTTCAAATTTAGCATAATCTATAGAAAATAATCTTTAATTGTATTTTTATTTTTATTCAAATTTCAAAATTTAGATATAAATTATATATATAATTAATTGAAAAGTTAAATTTATTATGATAAAAACATAAGTTGGCTCATAATATCATCTCACTCTTGAAAAAATCAACCAAAGAAGCAACACAATCTATGAAGATGACAGAAATCTCTAGAGAAATTATTATGTAGTGATCAAAATTGGCAAGAAATCCACAATGGAATGGCCATATTGGCCTATATATTAGCTGGTGAAGCCATGGTTGGTGCTTATTAGAAACACATACACACATGATCCACATGTACACCTTACAGATTTGTCTGGTTACAGGCAATATGCCTATGTTTGGTGCTTTTGTTAATAATTTGCATCAAACTGCAAAACTAAGTTAAGTAGCTGGCAGAAAGAGAATATTTATGGAAGGGATGAAGCATTATATATACCTTTTCATAATCTTATATCACCCTTCAAACGTACATATGTAAAGGAGTGGCTTTGCATTATCTCCCACTATCCATTTTTGTATATTGATATTTGATAGTGCCCAACATATATTTTCTTCACTATATCATCTTAAAATAGTAATTTTTTTAGATTGTACAATAAAAATAGTTATTTCTTTTTAAATTAAATAAAAATTAATTTTATAAATTAATGATGGTAGAAATTGAATTATGTATTTATGGAGAAAAATGATTAGTATACCACCCTTTTTCCCACCGCAAAATAGCAAACATTTTTATTGAATAAGTTTCTACCAATACAGAAAAAAGAAAGTAAAAAATATGTCATTTTTTTCTATCGAATAAGTTTCAATCAGTATATAGAAAAGAAAGTAAAAGAGTAAAATTTTTAATTCATCTTTTTTATCCATAATATTTTAAGAGCAATATAAAAATGAGAAGTATTGTTCAAATATATATTACAAGAACATAATTATGTTGGTCAAATTACGTTTGCATAGGATTATGTATATATATAATATCTATTAATAAGTATAGTAATTATAAAGCACTTACTCTCTCCTTATCCAGAGTCTTCTGCTATTGGTACGATCCTCCATCTTCTTCTTCGTTTCAGAGCCATTTTTGAAAATGGCCAGAAAATGATCCTGAAAGAAAGTGGGGTCGTGCTTGGGTGAGAGATGGCTAAAGAAGGTGGCGCGTGGGGTTAGCCAAAATTTCCTTTATATCAGAAATTGACTTTCTCATTTGCTAAAATACAGATCTTCTTCACTGCACCGACGTACTAGTGTATTTGTTACTTTATTGGGTGATGTTACATGCAGCAACCCCGACATTCCGGGTTGCTATGACCAATCTGCCTCCCATTTTACAGGAATAGATAGTTTTTTTTTTTTTTTTTTTTAGAAATTTCCGCTACTTGCGACATGGGGAATTTCCCTACTCTATTTATTTTATTTTCTAATGCTATTTTTTTCTCTTTTTATGATGTATCTTTTAAAAATACATGCTAAATTTGAAAATAAATTTCAAAAATTTTAAAAATAAAATCTCATCATCATACTAAATTTAAAAATTTTCATATTATATAATCTTTTTTTTCATTAATGGTTCCGTTTAGAAATTCAAATCTTTTAAAATAATTTGGTACGATACAATTCAAACTAAATTTTTGAAAATTTAAAAGCTTAAAAAATTTATATTTTATATGAGAAAAATCATAACTAAATTTTTTTAAAAAAATTATAAAATAAAAGTAATTCATCTAAATTATAAATAAAAGTATACACAATTTATATCTAATACAAATATTAATTTTGAAAAAAGCAAATCTCAATACATTATTTTTTTATTAAATTATTAGTAAGTATTTTAATATAGAAATCTCAAACAATTAATTATATTTATTTATAATTAAATTATTATCTATAGTTTATACAGTTTGTATACATTGTAAAAATCTTGTTTTTTTTTTATACCTTGCATAAAGTTTAATCGGCCAAATACCTTATTTCACCCTTAACTTTACCGTTTTCGGCTATTGAACATCTAAACTTTCAAAAGTTGCAATAGGACATCTGAACTTTCATTTTGTGCCTATTTCACCTCTGTAACACATAGCTTCAGCGCGTGTTTGATACTTCCTCTATTATGTACTCACAAATGCCAACATGGACCAATTAAAACACGCCAACTAACAAACTACCACTATTTTTATTATTATAATAATTAATATGTACTTTAAAGAAATAATAATAAAAATAAGGGTTTAAAAAAAATTTGCTATCTTCAAGTTATAATAAAGGCAGTTAGACTTTTCTTCTTCTTCTCCTCCTTCTTTGCTGTCGTCATCATTAACTATTTATAGAACCTCTATTTCTTCTTCTTTTTCTTTTCGATCTCTTTGTTGCTTCGTCCCTCGCTGGAGTCACGGTGTTGATTAGTGATCTTCGGTCTAAGATCAGAACTGCTCCAGTGCTTGACGAGCAAGTTCACAATCCTTGTTGAGCAAAGCATGAGCTCCATAACTGAAGTCAGGGTCATCTAAAAACATAACGAGCTTGCCAGAATTGGCATTAGTAGTTGGCGAATTATTGAAGTCATCACCTGCAGATAATGTAAGGGCAGCTGCAGATCGAGAGCTTGACGAGCGGACACGAAGGTTAAGAATAGTGATAGCAATAACACCAACAACAATGGCAGCAGCTGCTCCAATGGCAATGAGAGCATATATGCTTAGGATGATTCTTTTATGACTAATATTTTGAGGAATCTCACCTGGCGCACTGTCGGAGGAAGAGTTTGGGTTGAGAATAATAGGTTTGGGAAGGACTACAGGGCAAGACTTGTTGACTGCAGCTCCACAGAGGGATGGATTGCTAGAGACAGAAAATGGTGCTATGGTGTTAAAGAAACCACCAGTAGGTAGTTCACCTTACAACTTCTTCACTTTTAGCTTTTGATCCAATTTAAAGCTTATTAGCTGTGGAACCCAAAATCATAACCAAACACGTAGCATAAACAAATACACACACGTGTCATAATAAAAATTTAAACACATAAGTACTTATGTACTTAATCATAGACATATATTCAACAATACATACATGGTTAAGTATTATACATATGTTTGTCTAGCATAACACCCATATTTGACATATGGCTTACTAGTACACATAAAGCTATTACAAAATGCCAAATGATATGTAGGAGGAAGGTTGGTTATACCAAAACTCATTTCAGCCCACCTAAAGACTCCAATGCAAGCCTCAAGCCTTAGTCTAATCAAGCCTTGAAAAATTTTAACAGCAAAGGGGTGAGCTTGCAACTCAATAAGCAACTACGAAAATAATTGCACACATACACCAAACACATATGAAATGAGTTGATGAAGCATATAATCACATATATAAGATATATTCTCATGTTTATAACATAATCTTATAATCCTCTACTAAGTCTATAAACAATTACCTTAAAGTTCCACTACCATTGTCACTACATCGAGTACAAACAGGAGTCCAAATGAAGAAGGAATAAGTGAGCAATAAAATATCAAGCTTAATTAGAGAATCTTAATGATAGATTTAACTCTAATTTAAAACATAAAAATTATAGAGGACTCTTTAAAGTTTCTCTAGCATTAAACCATGCTCTATTTGGAGCTCTATAGCTCGAGTTATGATTAAAATATAAAGACAAGAGTGTGCTGAAGGAGAAGACTAGCTCCTCACGGGCGAGTGCACACGGTCACGATGGTGTGCTCACGACCACGATGATGTGCTCACGGTCGTGAGCCAGACCGTGAGCAGCCACCTGAAGCACTAATTTACTATGCAAAAATACCTGGGATGCTCACGGTTGCGCCCTCACGGTCGCGAGCTGATCGTGAGCAGCCCAAACAAGGCCAAAACTCCCCTTTAGCCATTCCAATGCATACCAAACCTTTCCATACTCAACTATAACTTAAACCAAACCTAAAAACACCTCATAAACATACCAAACATCATCAAATCATTTATTAACATATAATTCTCAATCCTTCACAAGTTCAAAGCATAAATTTTCATCTATTTCAACTAGAAACAACCCATTTATTCATTGCATCTCACCATTTCAAATAACCACAATATAATCCACATTTCCCACGTATATATAAACACGATGCAAGATGCATGATTATGCAAGTTAGTTATCCGGTCGGACATTTCCTCATATATATACCTCACACTTAGCCTCATTGGCTATATTCTTCACAAATTCAATATCTTTCAAATGGCCATTTAATGAGACTATCTGCCCAACTCAATCTCACTTCTAATATGGGTGGCTATACGCCCAACTCAGCTTGCCCATCTCATATAATAAATTTTGGGTAGTTATACGTTCGGCTCAGCTTGCCCATCATACACAATCACAGTTCCTCACTTCCTCATATATCACACTTTCGTGTGAATCATAACACAATACATTTCAATGCCATTTCATATTCATAAAACATCACAACAATACTTCATCACCATTTCATTCATGCTCATACTCATAACACAATATACACATTTATAGTGTCCACTACACAATATGTATATATATATACCAACATCCTCATCACATTCCCATACACAAAAAGGTGGAACTCACTCCATATCTTTTCACTAATTATATATTCATCCAATTCCAACATAGGGATACATTTTATTAAACATATGAGCTAAGTATAGATACACAACATGTATTAATAGTTACTTACCCCCAATTGCTTTTGCTCCAACAAAAGTCTTTCTTTCAATGGTGAGTGCCTTCCTTCCCTTTATCAATCCCTACACAATTTCATATATCAATTTAACAATCAAACATCAAATTTTACCCTAACCTCACAAAGTACACAAATTGCTCAAAGTTTAATAAAACCTAGACATACACACACAAGTCTAATAACATTAAAACTACTACCAAAGCTAGGGTTACGTGTCTATAATAAATTCCAACTGGAATCATTCAATTAGGATATGTGTGGAATTAATTATGAATTTTATAATCCAACCGGCCAAAACAGGGCACTCACAGGAGCAAGAAAATGTCCAGCCCTATTGCCTCCATTAAACGACAAAATCAGATCAAATTCAAAACATAGAAAATGTAAAGGACTCTTTAAAGTTTCCAGAGAGTTCAACCTTGCTCAAATCAGAGCTCTATAGCTCAAGTTAGAGCAATCACAAGAGGATTGAAAAATAGAGGAGCAGAATCCGAATTTCACAAAAACTACAACTCAATCAATTCCAACCAAAACACAATTAAAGCTTACCAAAATGATGCTTCAATGGATATAAGGCTTCTAATGCTTCCCTAATTGCTAGCTAGAACCAAATCACAAGCTCTCCAAACTTACTTAAAACTCACTCTCCTTCTTTTTCAAAATCTCTACACAACTCACACACTACAACACACACACACACACACACATTTAATATACACATTAAACACCAATCAATCCAAAGCTAACAAATGCCTACCCCCAAAGTCTTCTTTAATCATTACTAACCCAAAAAATAAATTCATAATTATCACTTATAAAAAAATATAATAATACTAAATAATATAACAAAATATCTATATAGCCCCTTAATAAAAATGGCATATGGCACAAAAGCCCTCAACTTTCTATTATGATAATTAACTCCAAACTTACCTTACAATTAGGCCCTTCTCTACCAACATACATATTCTCATACTTAGACGTAATCCATAACTGGACTCTATATGTCATGAACACATAATGCATGAACAGTGCATCTAAAATGCGGGTGTTACATTGGCAATTGTAACTTTGTGAGTTTCTATTTTAATTATGTTTTTTAATTAAATTAATTAGGTACTTGGGTCTGTTCTTCTTGCTTTTAGATTGTTGAACGATAATTTTTTATTGTTGGGTCTATTTTCTTAGGATTAAACAGATCGGGGAGTGGATGGTTTCAATGGGAATGGTGGTTTCAATGTATCTGTTTTCTTGGGTCTATTTTCAAGATTCTGTGAATGGTGGTTTTGCTGCAGATCATGGTCACAAATGTGTGCATGCACATCAATTGCATGTTCAAATCGAATTCTTCTGCAGAGGGATCGCTTCCAGGCTCTTTGTTAAAGGTGCTTTTGATCCAATTCTTTCTGTTGCAGAATCTTATGTCTTGGAATCTCTTAGTTGTTCTGTTCCAGCTGTAAATGAGCATGGTCGCTAATGTGCCATAAGGCTAATGTTGTTTTACATGCTGCACTATGAGGCAGAGTTTTTTTTTTTTATATGTGTATTTTTTCTCTTACTTTGGGTAATATATATAAAAGGGTTGTGTTGAAGCTATGTGTGATAATTTATAAACAATGATAATTTGTAAAGATTTTAAGGTTGAAGATGGTATGATTATAACAAAAATTTGAAACTTTATTAATTTTAGTCCTTTAACTTTTATGTATTTAAGTTTAGTCCCTTGACAATACACATCAGCATGCTTTGTTGACTTCACGCGCATGGAAAAAACTGCAAACACGCGCGGATCCACGCTGTCAGTGCATGTGTTTAATAGACTAAGAAAATGCTGAATGAAGGGTGAAATAGGCACAAAATAAAAGTTAAAATGTCCTATTGCAACTTTTGAAAGTTTAGGTGTGCAATAGGTGAAAACGGTAAAGTTGAGGAGTGAAATAAGGTATTTGGCCAAGTTTAATTAATAATATATTTTTTTAGTTGTTAAAAAAATAAAGGGGATTAGAGCAATTTTGTTTGTCCTAATATGTGTACTTTTTCTTTTCTCTTGACATATGTTAAAAAAGGGTATAGAAAAAGCAAAATGAAAAGCCCCAACAACAGAAGTTGATTGACCATCACCACCCCACGTGGTAATCTAATCCTTAGCCCTACTATATTTGTCAGATTCTTTATTCAATCACATTATGGTCCCATTTTGATTCCAATTTTCCCTATCTATAATGGATCCATTAATTTCAATTCTTAATTTCTTCCTTAGTAACATCATGACTGCTCTGGACTAATAGCTACACCTCATCTTAATTGGTGAGCTTTGATGCTGATGTTGCCGATTATATCATTTTTAGAGTTCTCACAATGTAAAAACTGTGTGCATTTGCCTAATATGTTTTTCTTCATTTTATGTGACATATGAGATAACATAATAATTAAAAAAATTATTTAATGCAAATATGCAGGTCTAGTATATAGAGTTTTCATATGCTCTTGTTATGGTATGCATATATGTATATGTTTTTTACTTAAATTTAAATTAGGAAAATTATTGTTTAAAAAAAAGAATTACTCCATTAAATTATCTTCAATTTGACAGCATAAAAATTATTTATTTTTATTTTCAAAAAAAGTTATTTATTTTTAGTTAATAGAGAGATCAAACAATCTAAAAATTAATTTTATAAATCAATAACAGGATTTAAACCTATATCACATTAATTTTTTAGAGAAAATGATAATCTCTTAAGAGTAACGACCAATTTTATGAATAAAAAATAAAAATATAGTTTACTAAACAATAATAGATTTGGTAAAAGAATAGTAACACAAACAATGTTTCTAATAAGTATCTGTTTCTTTTTTGGTAAAATTGTAGTTGGAGTTTCTTTTTTATGCTACTTGTAAGTTTCCATAAGAACAAGCAGCAGTATTCAATGACAAGATATCACTAATAATCGCAATCTGGATACCTTGAATTTGGTTGAAATTATGTTATGTGAAATAGTCATGAGAAAATAAACATCATATAATTAAGATCTCACACAGTGGAAGGGATATTCCGAATTTATTTCTTTACCATTATAATAATAATAATTTAAACAGTCATTTAATATTATTACTAACTAGTGAAAATATTTTTGTGTCCACGTCCTATACTTTGGGTGCGTTTGAATTAGAATTAAAGGAAGGTAAATGTTACTCCTGTAATGTATTAACATTCTTTAACCATTTGGTAGACTTTAAAACATTAAGGCCTTACTTGGTTGGTGGTAATGCAATGGAATGTAATGAGTAAAGTAATAAAATTAAGAATGCAATGTATTTATCATATCAATATCATGCTTGGTTATATGAATTTTAAAACAAATGTAATGTAATGAGTATTAAATTCTTATACTTGATTATACTATTTTCATATAATTGGAGGATAAGAAAAAAATAAAGAGAAAATAAAAAAAAGAAAGAAAAAAGAGAGATAAAAAATAAAAAAAGAGAGAAAAAAAGGGTATAAGAAAAAATAAAAAATAAATTAAAATAAAAAATGGAGCATGTAATAAGAAATACATAGATTTTTTAAGGATTGTCAAATACAGCTTTAAAAGTAATGAGGATTACTTATATAATTTCCATTACATTGAAACAAAAAAAAAAAAAAACTTATCTATCAAGCATAGTAATGAATTATGTATTGTAATTGGTATTCCATTACAATGCCCATTATCTCCAACCAAGTAAGGCCTAAGATTAATAGTTATCCCATTCAGTAAATTTTGTTAACCTAATAAGGGGTAGGGTAAAGGCATGTAAAAAAATTTTTATTGAAAAATATAAAATTTTTATTTTACTATCATTTTTATATTTTTTCATAAATTACTCATTTTTTTATTCATTTTTATATTTTTTCATAAATTACTCATTTTCTTATTTTTTCTGCATTAAAAAATACAAATCAAATCCATAAAAAAGTATAAATCAATTTAATTTTTATGATAATTTTATTTTTTTTATTTACAATTTTAATCCTATTATAATCACTTGATTATATTTCTAATTTTCAATTTTTGCATCCCAATTCTTATGAGAATATTAATGAATTAATCACTATATAAATATTAGTGATGATTAAATATTATTTTCATCATTTTGAATTTAATATAAAAATCTAATATATGTGTTTTCATTATATATTGGTACTGATTAATCATTATATATGTGTTTTCATGACTAGCTAGAAACTATTATAAGCAATTTTTTTTAAATTTTATTCTTTATTAATTATATTATATAAAATCTATACTATTTTTTTATGTGTAGGAATGTATAAATATATATTAGGGATAATTACAATTCTGTACCGTATGGTTTCATCTTTTGGCAAAACTAGTCATGTGGTTTTTTTTCAACATTTAAGTATCCTCTGTTTCATATTTTTTTACATTTTAGTATCCTTTCAATTAATATCATTATTGGTTTATAAGAAAAAATTGATATAATATTAAATTTCAATGATAAATTTATTATATATATGATTTATGATATATTTAACCAATTGGTTACTTTTAAGAATATTATAAAATTATTTTAAAAATTATTTCTTTTTATTCATAAGAAAATTAAAAATACATCTAAACTTGATTTTTTGTGAGTTAATTGTAGTTAGTTGAATGATATATCACTCATTATATAATTATAGTATTAAAAATCCATATTATTTTAACATTAAAGTATATATTTTAAATAATAATTGTTAGAAGGGTATTAAAGTGTAAAAAATTGTGAAACACAGGGTATTTAAAAAATGAAAAAAAAATACATGACTAATTTTACCAAAAAGTGAAACCACATGGTGCAAAATTGTATTTATCCCTATATATTATGTAGCTTTTTCTTCATGAGAATTTTATTATATTTTTTATTTATTTGATATTTTAAAAATTAATTTGTTATTTATGAAAAAATTAATAATTATTTATGCTAATTGGTATAAAAAATCACAACATTTGTGACTTGTTGTAAATTTATTCCAACTTTTAGAATTTGGTAAAACAGTCCAAATTTTAAATTTAGCACAATTTGCACTTTAGTCAAATTCATAAAAAAGATGTATATGACTACTTTAAACAACGACCACCTTAAATGTTGCATGTGTATCTTTTTGTTAATTTTGACTAAATTGTACATTGTGCTAAAAATTGGAAATAATTTGTCAAATTAGAACACCAAGTTTTAAAGGTTTGAATAAATTTGCAATAAGCTACAAACGTTATGATTTTTAGCACCAATAAGTCATTATATATTTATTTTTATTATTCTAATTAGTTCATTTATATTAATCATTTTTTTCTGGACGTGCCAAAAATGGTTTTGCTTTGGTATGCAGGTTTAAATTTTGTGTAATTTGTTCTGTGTTATTGAGGCAGTGGAGTCAACTGTACTGTTCTTGAATCAGGTTCGGCCTCCTGGACACCATGCTGGCATAAAGCAAGCCATGGGATTTTGCCTCCATAATAATGCTGCAGTTGCTGCATTAGCTGCTCAAGTTGCTGGTGCGA
>CATIWO010833410.1:0-27416 GCA_949673435.1 Macaranga tanarius | reverse complement strand
TAGCAGCGGAGAGAAGTCAGTGCAGTGGACAATGCTGATGAAGAAATTGATATTAGCATTTTTGTGTAATTTTATGATACACTCGAGTTGTATAAAGTTTTATAATTCTATTGTTGTGATGTAGTTGTTAAGTAATAACTTTACTATCATTAAATCCTTAATTACGTGTATTAATGGAGAAGATTTTGGTGATGGCGTTACACCAACATCGAAGAGAAATGGAGTGTCAAATGGGAGAGAAGGTTTTCTTAAAGGTGTCGCCATGGAAAGGGGTTTAAAGATTTGGGAAACAAGGAAAATTAAGTCTAAGGTACATTGGACCTTACGAGATTATCGAGAGAATCGGACCACTAGCATATAGATTGACACTACTAATGAAATTATCAACGATTCACAATGTATTCCATGTGTTTATACTAAGAGGTACCAATCAGATTCGAGTCATATTGTGCAAGAACTGGAAATAGAAGTTTTCAAGACATTAACCTACGTGGAAGTGGTAGTGAAAATTTTGGATCAGAATGTGAATCAATTAAGAAACAAAGAAATTCCAATAGTGAAAGTAAAGTGGAGTTATCATTCTCCAAGAGAAGCAACATGGGAAGTGGAAGATCAAATAAAACAGAAGTATCCATATCTTTTTCCCGATAGTGGTGAGAAATAAATTTTGAGGATGAAATTTTTATAAAGAGGAGAGAATTGTAACACCCGTATTTTTAGATGTACTGTTCATGCATTAATTTTTGATTGGCATGTGCATATTGGTAAAAAGGAGGGTATATTTGTAAGATAAGTTTGGACCTATTTATCACATTAGAAATTTTTGAGGTATTGAGTAATTAGTCAAGTTTATTAAGGGTGTGTAGAGATTTGGGATGATATTTTTATGTTATTTTATTAAGAGATATTGTAGAGATTGTTGATAATTATCTATATTATTATTATTGTTATTATTGTTATTATTGTTATTATTATTATTATTATTACTATTACTATTACTATTACTATTACTATTACTATTACTATTACTATTACTATTACTATTACTATTACTATTATTATTGTCGTTGTTGTTGTTACTATTACTATTATTAAGATTAGTGATGATATGTAATTATTAGGAAGACTTTTTGAAGGGGCAAATGATATATTTTGATTGGTGAAGTGTGTGTGTTTGTGTGTGTGTGTGTGTGTATATGAGTTAGTGAGTGTAGTAAAGAGTGTAGAGAGGAAGAAGAAGAGGGTATTCTTAATTTTCTTTAGGGGATTTGATAATTTTCTACTCACCTAGAAATTAATTTGGAGAGTTTTAGAAGATCTAGAAGTGGTTGGAGTATCAAATTTATAAGTCTTGCATTTATTTTTGTTATTTGAAGTTAGGTTTGGTTGGGGTGAAAACTCGGATTTTGTTTTCTTTTTACATCAGTCTTAGTGTTTTGAGCATAACTTGAGTTGTGGACCTCTATTTTGAGCAACATTTGATGCTCTGGAAACTTCAGAGAGTTCTCTACAACTTTTTTGTTTTGAGCCAGAGCTGATTTTATCGCTAAGGTCGACTGGCATAACTGAATATTTTTATGCTCATGCTGTCAACTCTGTTTTTTCCGGATTTAGTGAAAAATTCACATTTAATTTTATGCATGTTCAAATTAAGAAATTCTAATTGAAATTTGTTGTAGACTTATTTGGCTAGCTTCAGTTTAAATTTCATGATTTTTGGACTTGTGTAAATTAGATTAGGACACGTTGAATCTTAAGTATGTAGAGTACTAAGTTACAATTGAATGCAAGAGTCAAGCTTGTTATATAGTATTGATTAATAGCTATGTGTAGGAGTGGATAAGGATAAATGAGACACCACTCAGTAAGGAAAGCTTGTCATTTGAAAGAATTGAAGCATTATGTATAAGTAATTATTAATATAGTGATATGTATATTGATTCTCTTGAATTAAAGAATTATGTGCTATGAATGATTTTTACAAGTATGTGATGTGGTATAAATGATATATATGATATGTATATATTGTGAGAATAATGAAGTGTGATAAATTGATTGATTTAATATGGTGCAAAGTGAGGTATGAATATTAATTGCGAATTGAAAATGTGTATGTGGCTTGATTGATAAGAATGAGAAATTGTGAGGATATGTGTGATAGTGAGACTAAGTCGGGCGGATAGCATTCACTGATTGTGAAATTTGGAACTGAACCGGGTAGAAAGTTCCAGTAGTGGTCACATGTGTAAATAATAAAATTTATGAGATGGGCAAGCTGAGCCGGGTGTATAGCTACACAATGATATATATATGTGAGGATGTGAGAACTGGGACTGAGCCGGACGGATAGTCTTAGTATGTGACCACTTGTGAAAAATGCACATGTGAGGTAGTTTTGGTCGGAAACCAAACTATTATGTGTTATAAATGAATGAGTTTTGGTTTTATGTGATGAGATGTGATTATTAATGCATATTGTTATTATATGTATACATTGGTATACCTTGAGTATATGATTTGTGTATTATATGGATATGTGCTATATGAAATCTTAAAGTGGTATGCATGTATTAAAATAAGGTAATAGTTCTTATTTGAACTTAATCTATTAAATCCTTGTTATATGTTTGACTTAATTAGTTCTTGAGGAGATGTATATGTATGGTTATATTGGTAATTACTTATTGAGTCACAAGCTCATCCCTTTATAACTCTTTTTCAGAAAATAGTTAGTCCGAGCTTGAGGCTTACATAGTAGTGACTTCCGGAGGGCTCGAGGTGTGCTTGGTGATACCAACATCCATCTTCATTAGCATGCACCTTATGCATTTTTGTATTAATGTTTTGAACATTAAGTTATATGCAATGTTATATAGAATTACACTATGTAATGTGCATTGAAGTTATGAATTGTGAAGTTTATGTATATATTTAAGATTATACTAAACTTATGTGTGTATTTGGATGAACATTTTATGCTATATATATGAAAACATTGTCCCAGAAGCATGTTGTGTGTGTGCTATGCGAAATAGGTGTATTTTAATAAGGTTTTGGGATAGAGCAGGGAGGGCTGCCACAAGTCAGTGGTGGGTGCCAGTGACTGGCGAGTGCCAGTTAGCCTGGCTGCCTCCAGCCACTGGTAAGTGCCAGTGACTGGCGAGTGCTAGTTGGCCTGGCTGCCTCCAGCCACTGGCGACCGCCAGTCCCCTGGCACAACCCTGTATAAAAAAATTTTATTCAATTGATTTACTCTTTGTATGTATGTAATTGTTTGTGGAGTATATGAATGGTGCATGGCATGTATGAATACTCAAAATATAATTGAGTTTATTTCTATTTACACACGTGTTAGAGTTTATTTGAGGCCATGTGTAACGAGTCTCATAGTGAGTCTATTCACGAACTTGCTAAATGAGCCTGTTCATAAGTTTGTTCACGAGTCCGTTCATGAACTTTTTAAATGAGCCCGTTCACGAACTTCCTAAACGAGCATGTTTGCGAGCCTGTTCGTGAGCTTATTCATGAACATTCCTAAATGAGCCTATTTGCGAGTCTATTTACGAGCTGGCTCACGAATATATTAACAAGCCTGTTCGCGTGCTTTAACAAGCCGATCTTTGGGATGTTTGAGCTCTGTTCGTTTATCACACGAGCTTTAAAATCAAGCTCGGGCTTAGCTCGTTTAACTTAACAAACGAGCTCGAACGTGCTTTTAACAAGCCAAGCTCCGAGTAGCTCACGATCATCTATATTCGTTTACAGCCCTACTTGACACCACTACTATTGGAAATTGAAATTTATTTGATCAGCCTTATATATTTAATGCTAATAGCCGAACATTTTATATATTAATTGGTTATCAAAAAAACTTTTAGTACCATACACTTGACAATATCATGATTAAATCCTGAAAAGATGTATTTAATCGACCTTTTCCTTTGCTAACAAATATTCTCTGGTACATGAATTTGGTTTCATCATGACCGATTAAATATCAACATAAGGCCAAAAAAATGATTGATGCACTTATTTTCCCATGACCAATTTGCACATGCAAGCTCAAATTATTTTCATGCCATTATCCCCTTTATGCATGATTGAGTTTATTTATTTGGTTTTTGTTTTAATATTTCATATATCTATTGGTTTTAGTTACCATCAACTAAAATATATAAACATATGATTGAACAACGTTTGTTTAGTGGCTATCTCACGACCAATCAAAATTCTTTCACCAATATAACCCACTTTAATGACCAATTTATAGTTCTTTTTATTATGACAGAACTCCACTAACCTATGGCTTTTTCCATTTTCATCATTTTTTAAATTCGGTCTTACTAGTGAGCGATTAAGACTATTTGTAATGCTATGATACTAACCCTTGATACTTTTTTGACAGATTAAAACTTTTAAATGAAGCTACTAATGCAATTTCATGACCCATTTTACTTATGTATGGCTTTCTTTTCAACCAACTTCCACTTTACATGTCATGACCAATTTACACTATTCTAGCCTTCCTTCTCTTTATTTACCTTGCTCCAATTTTATTAGCCCATTACTTTTTTTCAATTTATTATTATGGCCGATACAAAGTCATGGGCTTTCATATTAATTGCTTTCATGGCCAAACAAAGCAAAATTTTGTACGTAGCTGATTATACAACCATGAATTCACTTAATTGGTCATATCTCCAAATTGGTGGTTACATTAAATATAAGAAACCATGAATTTTTCCCTTTTTTAAATGGCTAGGAACTGAGTTCTAATGTCATTATTTCTCACTGATTTACCAAGATCGATTATTATATTTTCTCCTCTTCTTTAATTAAACATAAGAGAGGGCATGCTTACTCCTATTAATGTAAATATTCGGTCTCTAATGACTTATTTTAGAACTTCAAGAAGTGTTGATATTAATAATGATCAATGCATCATAAAAATTAATTGGTTTGTCATGTATCTCTCCAACTTCTCTAAGATAAGTGAAAATTCAGACCGAATCATCAAAATAAAATTCCTGAGTCTTTACATAACCTAAGGCCAATTGTACTAAGTCACTGACTTATAAATTATGTTCTTTCATTATACTTTAGTTGGCCATGATAAAAACCTTCCATTAGATGCTACACTTTCAGGCAATATGCCTCCAATGTGACCGAATGTGTTTGGTCATGATCTTCCTTGATTGTAAAATTATTAAAGATGCCCTCAAGTCCTCATCAATTTTAATCGCATCAAGCTTAATTATCTCTCTATCTACCATGGACTTCTTGAAGTTGTTTGATAGTGTGATTGTACTAACATCCTATTGGATCTCACCATCCTTATTTTCCTCTACCAAAAAATCTTCTTTGACCTTTTCTACTTTAATCGACCAATACTATTGTGTTTTTCCTTTGTATCTTGTCCTCTTGTGCACATCAAAGTTAAAGAAGGATTTTTCAAACAGTCTCTCTCCTCTATACATCCTTTTGGTTGTATCTATTTGCATTTTATGAAGTGATAGGTTATACTTACTTGACTCCTTCTTTCTTGCCCTATTGTTTACAACTTGAGGCTCTTTGTACTCCTCTTGAGTATCTTTATTCCCTTTAATATAGAGCATCCTGATCAATATTGAAGGTCTTATAGCTTTAATCATCCTTGTTCTTTTCTTGGTAAGAGTTAGTGTTCCTAGTGTCTGACACTCACTTGGTTTGCCTCCAACGCACTTAGCTATATTATCCTTCTCAACTTTTGAACCTAAGACCGAACGATCCTCTTGATTCTAAATTTCTTCAAATGGGACCTTATTTTACTCATTCTCCTGGAGAATGTTTTCATAAGTAACAATATGATGTGTTATATTAAAAAAAAGTCTATGAACTTATGGCCTTCAAAATGTTCTCTCATAGAATAATTAAGGCCATTCACTACCATAGATACACATTCAGCGTCACTAATGGCTGATTGACATTATATTCATAACTTCTTAAATCTTGTCATGAACTCCTCTACTGACTCCCCGAGAAGTTAAGAAGTCTTAGCTAGATTGGCCAAGGTGATATATGGGTTTGGATAGAGGAGCTCAGTGTGAAACTTCTTTTTCAAATCCTTCCAAGAGTTAATGAAATTGGCTAGAAGATGTAAAAACCAAGTAAAGGCTGATTTTATTTAGGAATTTCTAAACAACCTCAAAAGTCAAAAGTCATTGGCTGATGCTTCACCACATTGGATAGAAATCAAGCTATGTGCTCAATGTTAGATTAACTATGGTCTTCCCTAAATAAAAGAGCAAACTCATGAACCTCATACCCCTTGGGAAAAGGATAAATTTTATCAACCCAATGAGGATAAGGTTTAGTGTACATCGACTTTAGAATAGGTCTTAAATTAACATCTATTTTTCTAAAGCATCCTTTAAAAAATATTGATTAGTCTCAAGTGGTCTAAATTCATATTAGAAGGTGGTGAATCACTTTGATATCCTCTATTTAGGTTTATTTCAAGCTCATTAGGTGCCCCAGTTCTATCACCCTAGCACAATGAAAAGAAGATTGATTGGCCTTAAGTGACCTCCTAAGAATTTGAACATTACCATGCAAGTTCAGGGATTCTCCTCTTGGACCTTCATAGCTCCATTTAGGAATTTCTACATTTGGTCTTCCATCCAAGAGAGATGTTAAATGTTGTATATTAACATTGATCTCTTCAAGATGCCTCCTTAATTCTCTTTGTATCTCCTCATTTCTCTCCACAATCGGTGTAAATATTGTTGACATCTGACCAATTAAATCATTAAGCATAAAATGGTTCACTCTTGATACTTCATCTCTTAAGAATTCTATATCACCACGACTTAAAGTCCCCTATAACACCTGCATCTTAGATGCACTGTTCATGCATTATATTTTCATGACATGTAGAGTAAAGTCATGGATTATATTCAAGTTTGGGTTATGTGCATGTGGGTAGAGAGGGGCTTAATTGTAAGAAAAGTTTTGGAGTTATTTGTCATAATAGAAAGTTAAGGATTATTATACAATAATCCTAGTTCAATAAGGGGGTGATGAGACATTGTGGTGATATTTGTTAATATTTATCAAGATTATTAGTTTTATTTTATTTTGGTGATAATTATCATTATTAAGGGGGACACCTAAGGCTAAACTTGGTTGATTGTGCTTGGTTGATTGTGTATGTGTGTATATGTATTAGTGAGTGTGTAGAGAATTGTAGAGAGGAAGAAAGAGAGTGATCTTATTTTACTTGGGAGATTTTAATAATTCTCTACTCATTTAACAAGGATTTTAAGGAGCTATAGGAGATCTAGAAGTTGTTTGAGCATCTTTTTGGTAAGCCTTGCATTTATTTATGGTTATTTGAGTTAGGTTTTTATGTTGTAAATTCAGGTTCTATTTTTCATATGCATCAGTCTTATTTTTTAATAATAACTTGAGTTGTAGAGCTCTTATTTGAGCAAGGTTTAATTCTATAGAAACTTCAGAGTGTCCTCTACAATTTTTATGTTTTGAGCTTGAGCTAATTTTACTGTTAAAACTGTCTAATTTGGCCTGATATTTTCCTGTTCAACCTGTCAACTCTGTTTAACCTGAGTTTAATAAAAAATTCATAATTAATTCCATACATATTTAATTTGAGTAATTCCAATTGGAATTAGAAGTAGACTCATATTTCTAGCTTCAGTATTATTTTCATAATTTTTGGACATGTGTGTGAATTATTTGGATGCATGGAACCTTAAGTATGGAGTTTCACTTAGTTGCATTTGATGCTAGAGTCATGCTTGTTATGTGGTATTGATGAATGATTATGTGTAGGCATTTACAAGGATAGAGGAGATATCAATCACTTAGAGAGCTTTTCTTTTAAAGGAGTTAGTAGCACTTGTGTGCAAGTAATTATTAATGTAATATATATATATATATATATATATATATATATATATATATATATATGTATATATATATATATTGATTCTCTTGAATAAAAGAATTATGTGCTATGAATAAATGAGTAAAGTTTTGTGATGTGGTTTGAAATGATATATATATATATATATATATATGTAGATAGATATAAGATGTATGAATTGTGATTGAATATGAGAATTGTGTTGCTATGGATGATTTGAGCAAATATATAATTTGTGATGTGATATGAAATGAACATGTGGATTGTGAAATGTTGAATTGTGATTGATATGATGTGAAGTGAGATATGGCTATTGAAATATGATGTGTATGAGAATTAGAAATGATTGAATGTTGATGAGGAATATGTGTGATAGTGGGGCTGAGCCGGGAGGATAGCTCCACTGACTGTGAAATCTAAAACTGAGCCACGCAGATAGTTCCAGTAGTGGTCACATTAGAAAATATAAATTGTGAGATAGGCAAGCTGAGCCAGGCATATAGATATCCGATAATTTATATGTGAGGATGTAAGGATGTGAGAACTAGGACTGAGTCGGGCGGATAGTCTCAGTATGTGACCACTTATTAGAAATGTGCATGTAAGGTGATTCCGGCCGGATACTAAATTGTGATGTTGAGATATGAATGAATGAGCTTGGTTTTATAAGAATAAATGAGTTTTGGTTACATGATGATATGTGATTATTAATTGACATGGTTGTGAAATGTATTAAGAATGTTTTTAATACATAAGTTAAGCTTGTATTCCTTATGTATTTATTTGGTATATGTTGTGTATACTTTTGGTATATGTGTAACATAAATGCTACATATATCATTGGTATGTAATCTGAATTAAGGCTATAATTCATACTTGAATTTATGTTATAAAATTCTTGTTATTATATCACTTAATTAGTTCTTAAGAAGTGATATATGTATATTTCTATTAGTAATTACTTATTGAGTCGTAAGCTCACCCCTTTGCAACTATTTTTCAGGAAGTAATTAGTCAAAGCAAGAAGCTTACATATATAGTGACTTCCGGAGGCCCGAGGTGTTTTGGTGAATCATCCCCATCTTTATATGTCATGCATCATTTACATTTTATAATGAAACCATGAATGCTTTGGCTATATGAAAGTTGTGTGAGAGATGCACTTTGTATATATGCATATGAGATTGAGAATTATGGATTTTATAAATGTAAATTGTAAAGTTGCTAAATTTATGTATATTACCTTAATGAGTAATTTGGGCAACGTATATGAAATGTTATTTTAGAAGTATGTTGTGTGTGTGGATACATATATAGTATATTTTTCAGCAGGTGTATATTTGAGCAAGAATGTGGCTACCTCCAGTTAACTGGCGCCCAGTCACTGGCAGGCGCTAGTTGATTGGAGATCGCTAGTTATTAGCTGGTTCCAGACACTGGCGAGCACCAGTGGCTAGCGACCGCCAGTTACCCAGTCTACCACTAGATGCTGGCGAGCGCTAGTCCCCTGCTATTTAAAAAAAAATTATTTCACTTGTTTGTCCAGATGTGATGTATGATGAATACATGGATGTGCATGACATGTATTTATACTCGTACTATTAATTGAGAATATTCTTTAGGACACATGTAAGGGTTTGTTTAAGGCCACATATTTTGGGTCTCACATTTAGTGATATTAGAGCAGGGATTAGATTCCTTCGGGATATGGAAATATATTGCATTTATGACATATCATGCATAAGTCAAAAATGACATATAGTTGATGTGCGTTGCATATCTCTAGATGGAAGAATACCAAGCAGCTCCTATTAGCCCGAAAGAGTCTTCTGAGTTAGTGCATAAGCAAGTGCCTATGCATACATTAGGTGAATAGAAACAATCCCAAGCTCCTCCTCCACAAGCTCCTTACCCACCATTTATGCAAGAATTTATGCAAGCTATAAAGGAAATGGCCTAAAAATTGAATGAGAGTACCTTTTATGAGAATTATGAGAAGATTAGAAAATAGGGTGCCAAAGCTTTTGTAGGAACCCCTGACCCTATGGTAACTAAAGAATGGCTAAAGGGTACCGAAAGAGTGTTAGATCGATTTGATTTCACTCCTGAAAAGAGGGCAAGTTATGTGGCGTCGTTATTGAAATAAGCACATTTTGAGCAACATGAGCAAGAAGTATGGGGACCATAAGAGTTTAAGGAGAGGAGATATGATAAATTAAGGAAGCAGGGTGCAGTTGATTTCCATGGCACTACAGATCCTATAATTACAAAGACTTGGCTGAAAAGGACACGGAGGGTTCTTAATTTGGTAAAGTGCACACCGGAAGAAAAATTTAATTATGCAGTATCACTGTTATAAAGAGATACTTATAAATGGTGGAAAACTATTCTAGGGAATAATATTCAGCCTCTAGTGTTATCATGGGATGATTTTCTTCATGAGTTCACTAATAATTATATCCTAGAAGCATACAAAGATGATAAAAAAAAGGAGTTTTTAAACTTGAAACAAGGGATAATGATAGTAGCAGATTATGAAGTAAAATTTAATCAGTCATTCCGTTGTTCTTCATCTCTAGTAGCTACTAATAGAGACAAATGTCGAATATTGGAAGAGGGACTAAAATATAAAATCAAAAATAGGATCACACCTATAAATTTTGAGAGGTACACTAAGTTGAGAGCAGCTGCAATTAGAGCTGAAGGACTAGCAAAAGAAGGAATTGAACAAAGAGCAAAAAGGGGACCAAGTGAATTTGTAGAAGATTCTAGTAGAAAGCAAGGCAGATGCGAGGGATATATACCACCACAGGTTAACTCTCAGGGTAGTTATTCTAATTTCGGAGGAAGGAGATATAGAGTTCCATCTTATTCTGGTAGATGTCAAAGTCAGGTTATGGCACAACGACCCATATGTGTGCATTGTGGGAAACAACATAGTGGTGAGTGCAGGAGACTTACTGGTGTGTGTTACTTTTGTGGATCTTTTGACTATATATACAGAAATTGTCCTGAGATGACTAGTATGACTAAAGGGAGTGCAGGCAGGGCTATATCAAAACTTACAGTGGGAGTTTCAACAAGTGGAGTTGGGGAAACATTGGGTAGAGGCAGAGGTAGAGGTGGAACATTTGCAACTGGTAGAGGTATGAGCAGATTAGAAAGTCAGAGTTATAGACCTCAGGCATAGGCTAGAGTGTTTGCTATGACTAGAAAAGAAGCTGTTGATGCCCTAAAAGTTGTCACTGGTAAAATTCTTGTCTATGATTTAGAAGCTTATGTTTTAATTGATCCTAATTCCACACATTTATTCATATCATGGAACATGGCATCTCAATTTTGTAGTAAAAATGAACCATTGGGTTTTGACTTAAATATGGGTACTCCTTTGGGAGAAATAATGGTTGTGAAAAGTGTATGTCGTGACTATTTGATTTGTATTAATAAGGCAGAGTTAAGAGTTGATCTATTGTTGTTATCACTTTATGAATTTGATGTGATATTGGGTATGAATTGGATGACCAAACATCATGCCATAGTAATTATTTCACTAATGAAGTTATTTTAGAATCTCTGAATCAACCGAGGGTTATATTTCTAGGGAAAAGACAAACTATGTCTACATGTTTAAAATTTATGCTACGAAAGCTTTTTGAATGGTTAAAAGCAGTTGTGAAGCATATCTAGCACACTGGTAGATACCAAAACTACAAATAATACAACTAAGAATATCCCATTGGAAAATGAATTTCCAAACGTGTTTCTAGATGATTTACTGGGTTTGCCACCTGACAGAGAAGTAGAATTTACAATTGAACTTGTTCCGAGAGTAGTACTAATATCCATTTCACCTTATAGGATGGCACCAGTTGAATTGAAAGAGTTGAAAACTCAGTTGCAGGAACACTTGATAAGGGATTTATTAGGCTCAGTGTGTCACCTTAGGTTGCTCTAGTGTTATTTGTGAAAAAGAAAGATAGATAATAAGATTGTGTCTCGATTATAGGCAATTGAACCGGGTCACCGTGAACAACAAATATCCTTTGCCCAAAATAGATGATTTGTTTGATCAATTGTATGGGGCTTGGGTGTTTTTCAAGATTGATTTGAAATTAAGTTACTATCAGCTTAAAATTTCAGACCTAGATGTACCGAATACTACTTTTCAAACCAGGTACGAACACTATGAATTTTTAGTGATGCCGTTTGGTTTAACTAATGCACCAGCTGCATTTATGACTCTTATGAATAAGGTGTTTCAATCCTATTTAGACAAATTTATAATTGTGTTTATTGATAATATACTTGTATATTCAAAAAATAAAAAAGAATATGAACAACATTTGAGAACTGTGTTGCAAACATTGAGGGAAAAATAGTTATATGCTAAATTGAGTAAATATGAGTTTTGGTTAGATTATGTGGTATTTTTAGGATATGTGGTTTCTAGATGAGACATAAAGGTAGATACAAAGAAAATAAAAATAGTGGTGAATTGGGAAAACTCCAAAGCATGTTACAGAAGTTTAAAGTTTTTTAGGATTTGTAGTTTACAGTGATGTGTCTCATCAGGGTTTAGGATGTGTGTTAATGCAACATGGTAAGGTGATTGCATATGCATCTAGACAGTTGAGGTCATATGAATTATCTTTTCCAGTACATGATCTAGAATTGGTTGCTATTGTGTTTGCTTTGAAAATATGGAGAAACATTTTAAATATTTACTGATCATAAGAATCTGAAGTACTTATTAAGCCAAAAAGAGTTAAACATGAGACAAAGGTGGTGGTTAGAATTATTGAAGGATTATGATTGCATGATTGAGTATTATTCAAGAAAAATAAATGTAGTAGTTGATGCTTTGAGTAGGAAGACAAGAAGCAGTATAGCTCATTTGCAGGTATTTTCATTCTCTTATTTAGTTCAGTTGCGAGCAATGAATGTGAAATTGAATTTGAAAGAAAATGGAGTGTTGATTGCTACTTTGCAAGATAGACCAATATTGCTTAACAGATTGAAAGAAGCACAAAGTAAGGATCCACAATTACTTGAAAAGATTGAGAAAGTGAAATAAGAGGAAGATAAAAAGTTTAATATTCTAAGTGAGACCTTGATGATGGGATCTCGTATTTGTGTACCTGATGTTGATGATCTGTGTCGAGAAATTTTAGAAGAGGCACATACTGCTCCATATGCTATGCACCCAAGAATAACCAAAATGTACAACACCTTACGAATTCATTATTGGTAGTCTAAAATGAAGAAAGATATGTGTTAGTGATGTATCCTAGGCCAATTATATTATGGCCATATTGTGACTTTGTTTATTTTACATTATTATAATAAAGAGGCATTTTTCATATTAACTCTGTTAAATTCTATGAATGTTCAATTATGTCTGAGATCATCAAGTGTGTGACTTGATAGTAAAACTCTTAGATGGCAAATGAGTTATATTCTAAATCATCCATAGTCGGTTATTATTATGGGAAAATAATGAATGAAGACTAGTATGAGTTTGACTGATGATCATATTTTACTGATCATGTATACGAGATATAATGTCAAGTCATAGATACATAGGATGTACTGGATTGACCTACTATGAGAATACTACATGGATAATTGTCATAAGTTATTCTCATTACAACGATGTTATTGTAGTCCTCAGACCTAAGATCATCATAGAGTCCTGCATGATGAGTTTTATATTTTGACACATTCTAATGTTATCTTTAACAGGATGATGTAATAGATTGTGATTGGATGTAAAATGAATCATGTGAGGAGTATGAGTGATCAAGAAGGAATTTATCCTTCACCAATCATGAGGAGGATATCTATGGGCCCTTCGATAAATTAGACTGAATGTAAATGTATAGCCATACTTGAAATCAGTTGATAAGGAGTTATTAATTTTAGTCCAATTGAGATCGAGAAATAATTGAATTATTAAAGATGACATAAACCATGCCTTATGTTCAATCTAAGATATTGTGTACAAAAGGACTGTAATATTATTGTTAAATAGGTTGCATCGGATTACTGACCTTCACATGACTTGGGTAGTCATAATGTCTTGCTAGAGGCCACTTATGACTTATGGGCTACCAATGGGATTGGAGGCCCATTACCAACGTTGTGTGAACCTACAGGGTCACATATATAGAATAGACCCAAAATGGATATTGGGCTTATCAGCACAATCAGATAGTTATCTCTTTTATGTATAATTGGTTAAAATTTGTTTATAGTAATAGTTGCTATAATTAAATGTAAAAGGTAAGAATATATTAATATATATTTTATCTAAAATAGTTTTGGATATATATATATATATATATATATATATATATATATATATATATATATATATATATATATATATAATGATAATACACTAAAAGATATTTTGGTATTTGAGTAGGACTCTTCAAACCCTAATTGGTATGGATATATATATAGATATATATCACATATAAAGAAGAGCTCTCTGCACATTCATTATTCACAAAATATGTTCTTTAAGAAAGAAACACATAGAGAGAAAATTAAGAGGAAAGATGCTAGCACACCAACATCATTTTAGGATGTTCTGTTCATGTGGATACCGGTAGAGGACATTGCTCTTTGGCTGCATCTGTATTCCGATAGAAGACAATGAAAGGCTCGAGGTAGGGTGTCACCGGAGTGAACCTCCTCTCTTCCTTCCTACAATCTTACCATTGAACACGTCTTGGTAAGATTCTACACTCGATTAAATTGATTTGATCCGAATTACTTGGATCTTGGTGGGGGTTCTTAAGGTCAAACTTTTATTTTTCACTACGTGATTATGACCCGGAACCCAACAGTGGTATCAAAGCCGCTTGTAGTTTGATTAAGTTGATTTTGATTCTGTGTATATATATGAGATATGTACATGATCTGTGTTGCATGATTTGAAAAAGGGTTTTTAAAATCTTATATGAACTATTTTGATTTTGGCAATTTAATCGATTTGTATTGAAATGGATTAAAAATATTAATTTGATTAATAAATGTTTAACAGTTGAATATGATTAAGTGTTAATCATCAGTGTTAAATAGGTTTAACTTATCACTGTTAAAATAGGGTTTCTTAGTGGAATTGGCAGCTACAGGTCACGTACGGCCATGCAGAAAGTCTGCATAGCCGTGCCTGTGTGCATACTGTCCATAACAGGTCGCACAGCCATACAAAAAAGTCACACGACCGTGCAAAAAAGTCGCACGGCCATACAAAAAAGTCATATGACCGTGCAGAAAAGTCACACAACCATACAAAAAAGTCGCACAGCCATGCCTGTGAGCAACCTGATTCACATCAGGTGTTGTATGGGCATGTAGAAAGTATGCACGGTCGTGCCTGCTTTCATGCTTGGAGGCGTACAGCCGTGCAGAAAAGTCACACCGTTATGCCTAAGCCATACTTGTTTAAATATTAAACATTTTGGATTTTTGGTTCTGACTTATTCAACGAGTTAAGGTAAATTGTTTACCTTCGGGGGCGTTGCCACCTGGGGCGCTTCCCCCGGACCCCGCTAGGGGCGCTGGCGCGCTGCCCCTAGGACCCCAACTAAATTCGCCTCATAAATCAATTTGGAAATAAATTGTTTATATGTTCCTATGTTTTATGGATATTGCATGATGCTAGGCATGAACTATACAATGATATTTTCTTTATTTATATACTATGTATATGATGTTATGCATATGATGATATGTTTGTAATGCTATACATACTGCTATGTATGAGTTGATGTGCATATGATGGCATGTATGTGATACAACACTACATTAATCAATAAGTAAAACCCTCAACTAATAGTAAGTCATAAAATACCTTCCATAAATCAACACTTGTCAAGACATGGATTGCTATATATAGGTTCTGCCAAAGCAGGGTATATTAAGCCATTTGGGTAAGGCAAGATGGGATAATGGTGATATCCATATATTTGAAATGGTTAGACTTAACTAGGTTATAAAAATGGTTTTGGACCTAGGGCATTAATATGGGATTAGTCAAGACATGTGATGTCAAATCCCATAGGTATCCAAGAGTTATATAAGATGTAATTAGTAAAGTGTTGCCTACTTAAATAATCAAACTTTAGGCAATAATTCAAAGCTTACTTAAAGTGAGATGAAATATGGATCTTGGCCCACTATAATTGTAATTGTTGTTATTATCAATTTGATTCAGAGGGTGATTGATTTGATGTAAATAGTGGGATTTAAATTGTGTATCATTAATGATTTGTACTCTGCATATATATTTGTTGTCGATAATGGCATCAAACACTACATCTAACTTATCAATGTGATCAATCCTTGAGAAGGATAAGCTCAATGGGACTAACTTCCTAGAAACTTACGAATTGTTCTTAAGCAAGAAAGGAAGGAACATGTGCTTGACCAACCTATTCCTGATGAACCAGCTACTAATGCTCCTAAGGCATAAAAGGATGCTTATAGTAAGCATGCCAATGATTCTGTTGATGTTACTTACCTCATGCTTAGTAGCATGGAATCAGAGCTTCAGAAGCAACTAATGGAAATGGAGGCCTATACCATGATAGATCATCCCAAGGAAATGTTCCAAGAGAAAGCTAGAATTAAGAGGTTTGCCACCATCAAGGCTTTACTCTCTTACAAGTTGACTAATGGCAGCTCAGTCAGTCGACGTGTTCTGAAGATGAAGGGTCATCTTGATCACTTGCAGAAACTTAGTTTTGAAATCACCCAAGAGTTAGCTGTTGATATTATTCTCCAATCCTTGCCTGATGTATTTGATAGGTTTATTATGAACTATAATATGCATAATATGGAGAAGAATGTTTTTGAATTGCATGGGATGCTTAAGACTGCTGAGCAGAACATTAAGAATATGAAAGATATTTTGATGGTTAACAAAAGAAAGGGAATGAAAAGGAAGGGAAAGGGCAAAAGAAAGGTTAAGGCTACTAAGGACTTTCAGAAGCCCAAGCCTAAACCTTAACCTAAGGCTAAACTGGCCGAAGAAAGAGCATGCCATTTATGTAATGAACTAGGTCATTGGAAAAGAAATTGTAAGCTCTACTGAGAAGATTTGAAAAAGAAAGGTGATGGTGCATCCTCTTCAAGTATTCATGTTATAGAAGTTAATTTATCTACTTCTGATTCTTAGATATTAGATACCGGATCATATTCTTATATTTGTACAAATGTGCAGGGACTAAAAAGGAGTAGAATATTGGCTAGAGGCAAAGTGGACCTATGCATTAGAAATGGAGCAAAAGTTGTTATTTTAGCTGTAGGAACTTGTGAGTTAGCTTTTCCTAGTGGACTTATTTTGAGTTTGGAAAATTGTTATTATATACCTACTATGAGCAAGAATATTATTTCTGTTTCTTGTTTGGACAAAGATGGTTTTGAGTTTATTATTAAGAATAATAAATGCTCCATTTCTCATGATAACATTTTCTATGGATATGCTCCTCGAATGAATGGTCTTTATATTGTCAATATTGAAAACACTAATGAAAAGTCCATCTATAACATTAAATCGAAGAAATTTAAATCTAATGATTTAAATACAACCTACCTTTGGCATTTTTAGGCCATGTAAATGAGAAACACATTTCAACACTCCATAATCATGGAATATTGAACTCATTTGATTTTGAATATTATGACACATGTGAATCTTGTTTGATGGAAAAAATGACTAAGACACCTTTTACTGGACATAGTGAAAGAGCCAATGATTTATTGGGTCTGATACATTCAGATGTATGTGGACTACTAAGTTCTAATACTAGAGGAGGCTTTTAATACTTCATTATCTTCACATATGATTTCAGTAGATATGGCTATGTCTACCTAATGAAACATAAATCTGAATCTTTTGAAATGTTCAAAATTTTTAAAAATAAAGTACAGAATCAACTTGGTAAAAGTATTAAAGCACTTCAATTAGATCGAGGTGGCGAATATTTAAGCTAAGAATTTATTGACCATCTTACAGATTGTGGGATAGTCTCACAATTAACTCCACCAGGAACACTATAATGGAATAGTGTTTCTGAGAGGAGAAATAGAACTTTATTAGAGATGGTTCGATCTATGATGAGCCAATTAGATCTTTCAATATCCTTTTAGGGGTATGCTCTAAAAACTGCTATATTCTTATTGAACAGAGTTCCATCCAAGGCGGTTCAAAAGACACCATATGAGATGTGAACTGGGAAGTCTCCCAGTTTGTCTTTTCTTAAGATTTGGGGATGTGAGGCTTATGTAAAGCGTTAAAATTCTAATAAATTAGCACCCAAATCAGACAAATGCCTATTTGTGGGATATCATAAAGAAACTAAAGGATATTACTTCTACAATGCTTCTGAGAATAAAGTGTTTGTTGCTCGAAATTGTGTCTTTCTGGAAAGAGAATTCATTTCCAAAGGAACTAGTAGGCGTAAGGTTCATCTTGAAGAAATTCAAGAAATATAAATTAGCATTAAATCACCTTTGGAACCTCAGTTGAATCAACAAATAGTTGTTGAACCTACAAGTACCACAAGGCCCAAGGAGGTCTGATAAGATATGTCAACCCCCTGAGAGATATGGATTTCTCTTAACAGATGGAAATGATATAATGATTGTGGATCAAAATGAACCTACATCCTATCAAGAAGCTATAAGTAGCCCTGACTCTGAGAAATGGCTTAAAGCCATAAAATCAAAAATACAATTCATGTATAATAATCAATTGGACCTTGATTGATCCACCTGATAGTTTAAAAAAGATAGGATTCAAATGGGTTTTCAAAAAGAAAACTGATATGGATGGCAATGTGCATACCTTTAAGGCAAGACTGGTTGTAAAAGGTTTCAAATAAATACATGGTATTGACTATGATGAAACTTTTTCACCAGTAGCGATGCTTAAATCCATTTAGATTCTCTTTACCATAGCTACATACTATAATTATGAAATATGGCAAATGGATGTCAAAACAGTGTTTCTTAATGGAAACATACTCGAGGATGTGTATATGACACAACCTGAGGGTTTTGTTAGTCTTGAGAATTCTGGAAAGGTTTGCAAGCTTCAAAAGTCCATTATGGATTGAAGTAAGCTTCTTAGAGTTGGAATCTTCATTTTGATAAAGCAGTCAAAGAGTCTAGTTTCATTCAAAATGAAGATGAGCCTTATGTTTATAAGAAAGTTAGTGGGAGCGCAATAATTTTTCTAGTGCTATATGTTGATGACATATTGCTCATTAGAAATGATATCCATATTTTACAAAATGTTAAGACATGGTTAGGGAATTGTTTCTCAATGAAAGACTTAGGTGAAGCCACCTACATTTTAGACATCAAGATCTATAGAGATAGATCTAAGACGCTTATTGGCCTAAGTCAGAGTACATATTGATAAGGTACTGAATAGATTCAGTATGCAAGACTCTAAGAGAGGATTCTTGCCAATGTCACATGGCATTAGTCTCAATAAGACTCAGTGTCCAATAACACAAGATGAGCGAGACCGCATGAGTAAGATTCTATATACTTCTGCTATTGGATCTATCAGGTATGCTATGTTATGTACTTAACCTGATGTCTCATATGACTTAAGTATGATGAGCAGATACTAGTCAGACCTAGGTGAAAGTCACTGGACAGCAGTTAAGAACATTTTTAAGTACTTGAGAAGAACTAAGGATGTATTCTTACTGTATGGTGGGAAGAAAGATGAGCTAGTTGTAAATGGTTACACAGATGCCAGCTTCCAATCTGATAAGGATGACTTTCGATCACAGTCATATTATGTGTTCTGTTTGAATGAAGGTGCGGTGAGCTGGAGAAGTTCAAAGTAAGACACCATAGCTGATTCTACAATAGAAGCTGAGTATATAGCCACCTTAGAAGCAGCTAAGGAAGCAGTTTGGATTAAAAAGTTTGTTACTGGATTGGGTGTTATTCCTAGCATTTCAAATCCAGTTGACTTATATTGTGATAATAATAGGGCCATAGCACAGACTAAGGAACTTATATCACATCAATGATCCAAACACATACTCAGGTGTTACCATCTCATTCGAGAGATTATTGAGAGGGGAGATGTAAAGATATGCAAAGTACCTACAAATGACAATATTACTGATCCACTTACTAAACCTCTTCCACAACCTAAGTATGAGAGTCATACTAGATCAATGGGTATTAGATACAAAGTTGATTGGGCCTAGTGCAAGTGGGAGATTGTTAGTGATGTGCCCTAGGCCAATTGTGTTATGGCCATATTGTGACTTTGTTTATTTTGCATCATTATAATAAAGAGGCATTTTTCATATTGACTCTGTTAAATTCTATGAATGTTTAATTCTGTCTGAGATCATCAAGTGTGTGACTTGATAGTAAAACTCTTAGATGGAAAATGAGTTATATTCTAAATCATCCATAGTCGGTCATTATTATAGAAAAATAATGAATGAAGACTAGTATGAGGTTGACTGATGATCATATTTTATTAATCATGTATACGAGATACAAAGTCAAGTCATAGGTACATAGGATGTACTGGATTGACCCACTATGACAATACTATATAGATAATTGTCATAAGTTATTCTCATTACAATGATGTTATTATAGTCTTCAGACCTAAGATCATTATAGAGTCTTGTATGATGAGTTTTATATTTTGACACATTCTAATGTTATCTTTAATAGGATGATATAATAGATTGTGATTGGATATAAAATGAATTATGTGAGGAGTATGAGTGATCAAGAAGGAATTTATCCCTCACTAATCATGAGGAGAATATCTATGGGCCCCTTGATAAATTAGACTGAATGTAAATACATGGCCATGCTTGAAATCAGTTGATAAGGAGTTATCAATTTTAGTCTAATTGAGATCGAGAAATAATTAAATTATTAAGGATGACATAAACCATACCTTATGTTCAGTCTAAGATATCGTGTACAAAAAGACTGTAATATTATTGTTAAATAAGTTGTGTTGGATTACTGACCTTCATATGACTTGGGTAGTCATAATATTTTGTTAGAGGCCACTTATGACTTATGGGCTACCAATGGGATTGGAGGCCCATTGCCAACGTTGTGTGAACCTACAGGGTCATACACATAGAACAGACCCAAAATGGATATTGGGCTTATCAGTCCAATCAGATAGTTATCTCTCTTATGTGTAATTGGTTAAAATTTATTTATAGTAATAGTTACCATAATTAAATGTAAAAGGTAAAAATATATTAATATATATTTTATCTAAAATAGTTTTGGATATATACATAGAAATAAATAATGATGATAAACTAAGAGGTGTTTTGGTATTTAAGTAGGACTCTTCAAACCCTAATTGATATGGATATATATATAGATATATATCACATATAGAGAAGAGCTCTATGCACATTCATTATTCACAAAATACATTCTTTGAGAAAGAAACACATAGAGAGAAAATAGAGAGGAAAGGTGATAGTACACCAATATCATTTTGGGGTGTTCTGTTTGTGTGGATACCGGTAGAGGATGTTGCTCTTTGGTTGCATCTATATTCCAATAGAAGACAATGAAAGACTCGAGGTAAGGGTGTCAACGGAGTGAACCTCCTCTCTTCCTTCCTACAATCTTGCCATTGAACATGTCTTAGTAAGATTCTACACTCGATTAAATTGCTTTGATCCGAATTACTTGGATCTTGGTAGGGGTTCTTAAGGTCAAACTTTTATTTTTCACTGCGTGATTATGACTTAAAACCCAACAATATGGCAAAATATGTTTCAAAATGTTTAACATGTCAACTGGTCAGAGCAGAACACCAGGCTCTAGCTGGAAAATGGAGATCATTGCTAGTTCCGGTATGGAAATGGGAAAGAATAATGATAGATTTTGTATGTGGATTATTAAGAACTCCGAGAAAGAATGATGCCATATGGGTAATCGTTGATTGATTAACTAAGTCAGCTCACTTTTTCCCTATCAAATGGGGTAGTTCACTTGAGTGTTTGGCTAGAGAATATATGAAAGAAAGTTTTTGATTACATAGAGTTCCAGTATCCATTGTATTAGACAGAGATCCACGATTTACATCTCACTTTTGGGAGAGTTTATATGAGGCATTATATGGAAGAAAGTGTCGTAATCTTATTTGTTGGAATGAAGAAGGAATGCATGCATTAGAAGGGCCTGAATTGATTCAAAAAATGATTGATAAAATACAAGTAATGAAGAAATGACTCAAAGCAGCACAAGATAAAAAAAAAAGCTATGCAGACCAACATAGGAGGGAAATGAAGTATGAAGTGTTGAATTATGATTGATATGATGTGAAGTGAGATATGGCTATTAAAATGTAATGTGTATAAGAATGAGAAATAATTGAATGTTGGTGAGGAATATGTGTGATAGTGGAGCTGAGCTGGGCGAATAGCTCCACTGATTATGAAATCTGGAATTGAGCCGGGCAGATAGTTCTAGTAGTGATCACATAAGAAAATATGAATTGTGAGATGGGCAAGCTGAGCCAGGCGTATAGCTACCTGATAATTTATATGTGAGGATGTGAGAACTGGGACTGAGCCGGACAAATAGTCTCTGTATGTGACCACTTGTGAAAAATGTACAAGTGAGGTGGTTCCGACCGGATACCAAAGTGTGATGTTGAGATATGAATGAATGAGCTTAGTTTCATGAGAATAAATGACTTTTAGTTATATGATGATATGTGATTAATAATTTATATGGTTGTGATATGTATTAAGAATATTTTTAATACATAAGTTAAGCTTATATACCTTATGTATATGTTTGGTATATGTTGTGTATACATTTAGTATGTGTGTAACATAAATGCTATATATATATGATTGGTATGTATTCTAAATTAAGGCTATAATTCATACTTGAATTTATATTATAAGATTCTCGTTATCATATCACTTAATTAGTTCTTGAGAAGTGATATATGTATAGTTATATTAGTAATTGCTTATTGAGTCGCAAGCTCACCCATTTGCAACTATTTTTCAGGAAGTCGTTAGTCAAAACTAGAAGCTTGCATATATAGTGACTTCCGAAGGCCCGAGGTGTGCTTGGTGAATGATCCCCATCTTCATATGTCATGCATCATTTACATTTTGTAATGAAACCATGAATACTTTAGCAATATGAAAGTTGTGTGAGAGATGCACTTTGTATGTGCATATGAGATTGAGAATTATGGATTTTGTAAATGTAAATTGTGAAGTTGCTAAATTTATGTATATTACCTTGATAAATAATTTGGGTAATGTATGTGAAACGTTATTTTAGAAGTATGTTGTGTGTGTGGATACATATATGGTATATTTTTCAGTAGGTGTATGTTTGAGTAAGAATGTGGCTACCTCCAATCACTGGCGGGCTCCAGTTGACCGGAGATCGCCAGTTACTGGCTAGTTCCAGACACTGGCGACCGCCAGTCACCTAGTCTTCCGCCAGACGCTGGCGAGCGCCAGTCTCCTGTTGTTTAAAAAAAAAATTATTTCACTTGTTTGACTAGATGTGATATATGATGAATACATAGATGTGCATGGCATGTATTTATACTCATATTATTAATTGAGGATATTCTTTGGTAAACGTATAAGGGTTTGTTTGAGACCACGTGTTATAGGTTTCACATCCCTTATCTTTATAGGGACGTCTTATTGTAGCCATCATGAACCTCGAACTGCTCTCCAACTCTTGGGTCAGATGCATTGATGAAATTTTTGCTAGCCATATTCTCACACTTTTGCTTTCTCGTTTATACTCGTATACAATGGTCCACTGAGCATGCTAAAAAGATGTTTACCAAAATAGTTTCAGCAAAGATCTTTAGATTATTTGATTAGGTCCCGTGAACCAACCACAATAATAGTAAAAGGCAGAAATAAAGAATAGAAGAATTTGTTATCAACTCATGATGATATTATGACTGGAAATAGGTTCTAACCCTTTTAACTTATTAGAACTGAATCTAACAAGAGTTGTACTTCATCGGAAAGCGTGATCACCGGGATTAATGTTAACAAATTGCAACAGGTGCAGAGAAGATAATTTGAATTTGTTGAATAGGAATTTGATGATATTTATTATGAGAAACAACTAAATATTTATAGAGATACAAAACCAAAAATTAGAATACTAATAAAATACTAATAAGCTAGATCGTAATTCAACACTAAAACTAATGCTAAGTCTGGAATCGTCAATCGGTTCATAGTCCATTAACAAATTCACTCTTTAGGCCTTTACATATTAACCCAAAAGTATTTAGGTAGGTGTAAACAAATAATAATAATAATAATAATAATAATAATAATAATAATAATAATAACAACAACAATAATAATAAAGAATTTTCTAATATATTCAATTATTATAATATAAATTGTCTAATATATTCATAGTCTCTGAAATATAATATTTTTAGTCATTTGTCTTCTTAATTTGCAAATTAATTATTTAAATACTTTAATTTTCTAAAAATAAAACTTATTAATATTTTTCATTACTATTTGAAGTGTTTAAATATGATATTTTTATAAATTGAAATAAAATTATTAGATGTTTAAACTAATTTAAAAGTATGTATAAGTTATAATTTTTTATTAAATTAAGGTGTATAATAATCAATTTAATAAATTAAGTGAACAAACTAATAAAATATATTATGTTCAAGAGATTGGGGCCTTGGGGGTGAATTAAACCCAACATACGAATAACAAATTCTTTTGATTAACATATAACCATAGAAGTTGTATAATACAATTGCAATAAAACAATTTCATAGCTATCACAGATCACCATCCATCAACGCTATTTAAAAAGGAAGTGCATAAACATAGAGGTCGATCACATTTGCCTGTATTTTCACAAAATTAATATTAACAAGTAGAATAAAATAACATGGTCTTTAATTAACTTTAATAATTCAATCTTAATATTTTTTATGAAGATAATTAGTGTTTTGTTAAGCATTTGGTTAACATCAACATGACTTAATTAAATTCTGGCATTTATTTGTATAAAAATCACTTATAAATTGGACATCAAGGCTCAAATCTTTATATTTGTTTCTTGTGTGAGCTATTATAAATTGAAATATATTAATATTTAAGATTTACTTATTTAGTGATTGGATTCTTTATGATAAAAAAAATTTTAAAAATATTTACTCGTTTGAGGAAGAAATCAAGCACATGGTCTAGATGTTTTTACTTCTTTTTACAAATTGCCTCTTAAATATATATATTTTTTGCTAACTTGAGATTTTTTAAGAAATAGTACCATTATCATGCATAAAAAGATTATAGGGTATTTTACAAGGCTAAATGCATATATATATATATATATATATATATTTCATTAATTGCTCACTTATTTAATTTCAATTTTGATTTGTAATTTGTAATATTTATTTTATAACACTTTTCAATTGGTAAATATCTTTGAAAAACAACCATGTGATATATCTAGGGCTAAAAAATATCTAATGGTAATAAAATTAGGTTAAAGACATTTTTAGTGTTTGAAATTTCTTTTTTAGAGAAAAGATGAATTTTTCATTCATTGAAGATAAAAAAAAATACATTATGATGAATAAATAATATAAATAAACTATAATTAAGAAGTATCGAAATAATATCTCACTTAAAATGTGAAATCGTTTATCATTATTTTTCAATTGCGTTGACAAAACTATTTTAATTTACAACTCAGAGATCCGTTCGGAAATCTTTATGCTCTACCCCTGGTGTTGATTAGTTATAAATTGACTTTATAGTTTTTAATTAAATCCGACTATAGAACTATCGATGAAAGTTTCACAATGGAGAGAACTATAAACTTTACAAAGGATAACCATCAAAATTCAATAAAAGAACTAAAAATTTCAGTGTCTTCAGTTTCCATTTGACATTCATTACATAGAACCTAAATATTCTATTAAACATTCTACAAAATAAAGAAAGAAGTAAAAAAGAGGTTGGACTAAACTACCAAGCTCTCATCTTAAAAATACAAGATTAACTCCTATTATAAGTGATAAAAACAAATGAGCTATATCATGTCTCGATGACAAGTTAGGTTGGGTCTTGTTCATATAACAAGTTTGGTTTTGATTTTAGATTGATAATCTTTATATTGTATAGTGTCTGGTGAATTTGAACTTGAACAATGGGGGAAGGTAGCAGTAGAGGAATAAGAGCAATGAAAGAGGCATATTCTAAAATGAAAATTGAAAAGGAGGAAGAAAGGGGATTAGTTTTAGAGAATGATGATGTTGGCTATAATGGGCAAACATTCGATTACAAGTTGTTCCTAGTGGTAAAATTTTTAACTGATCTATTAACTTTAGTGCAATAAATAGTACACTAGTACCTATTTGGAGCCTGTAAGAGAAGTATGCATAAGCAGCTAGAGCCACCTTTATATCTGTTTCAGTTCTTTCATTAACTAGATTTACGTAGGGTTATCGATGATGGACCTTGGTTATTTGACCAGAACATGTTGGTGCTCAATAGGTTAGAGGAGAATATTACAACAATCCAGGTCCCATTACATTATATGGCTTTTTGGGTTCATGTATACAATATGCCTGTAGGTTTTATACTAGAAAGAGTAGCTAAGTGAATTATAAATTACATTGATAGGTATGAAAGCTTCGATGATAACAATCTCATTGGCATTTGGAGGAAGCATATAACGATTCACATTCAGATTGATATAAGGGCTCTATTAAAGAGACGTATAAAAGTAAAAAAGAATAATAGTGAATGGGCTTGGGTAGATTTCAAATAAAAAAGGCTTGGCACCTTCTACTTCTACTTTGTTTGTGTAAGATTGGGGCACTCGGAAAGATTTTATGACGTTCTCTTTGAACATGGGGTTATTTACATCGACCGTAGCCAAATTTTTTATTAGATCTTATTATAATATCTTACATTAATTTAGTCACTTAATACTTGCCAAACTTTAATTTCGGTTTCACAAAAGTACGTAAAATTATTTTTCAATTGATGATGATGTGGAGTTTACGTGAAGTCACACATGGGAAATTTCTTTTTAAATTTCCATCTGGTAGGACACGTGGTACTACATCAATACCATGTGTCTCATTTATTTTTTATTTTTAAAAAATTAAATTTACTTATTTTAATTCTTGTAAAGCATAGAGATGAAGATTTTAATTGTTTTCTCCAAAATTTATTTCCTATTTCAGAACTAAAACAGATGTAAAATCAATAATTCAATTCAGCTCCACTATCTCAAAAAAAAAAAAAATCCAGCTCCATTGCCTGCAAAATTTCATAGCAATAACTTTATAGTTTGTATCTCAAAAAAATCATAGTTTACTAGTGGAAAAAATGTTGATTATAAGAAGATAAGAGTCCTACAACAAACAAAACACAATCACTTTTTTTTAATT
>CATIWO010833402.1:0-40278 GCA_949673435.1 Macaranga tanarius | reverse complement strand
CTCATGATCATCATTATCATCACATTCAAGCATTTTGTTTTTAAGCAATGTATTTATTTTAATAACAAGTTATATATGTATACTAAAGTACAATATGTATAAACAAGCGTTTTGGTATAAATGTAATATCTATTATTATTTAAAAAAAAATACATTTGTGTCATGTGTTGTTATATTATTGGAACACTTGTATGTGGTACCTGGAGGGTGCTACACTGTAACTTGGCATAAATAACTCTCAGGCACGGCCATACTCATCCCCAACGTAGATAAGTCTTTATCTTGAATCTTTAGCCTATCCAAACTTCAGGGATTGATCCAATCTTCTTCCTAATGCATCCTACAAAATAAAATACAAAAGAAATTATCTAAAAACAATTAAATCCTACTAATTAAGATAAAATAACAAAATTAACTAAAAACTAACTAACAATGCAACTATTAAGCCTAAGATGCAATAAAATAGAGTGCTTAAAACAAGTATTTTTCACACTCATCAAATTCCTTGAAGCTATATATATATTTTAATTTTCATAGACCACTTTCTGAGAAATTTTAGCTTCATGTTTCTACTTGCTTAGTAGTTGTTGAATCAATTTTTTTGTTACATCATCTTGAACTTCCAAGCTAGCTATCAAAAAATCAAAATTATAATACAAACAAATGTCACCAACATACGTTCTGGTCAATTGGCCAAATTTACATGTAAATTAGAGACCATAAATTGATTTCATATTAGTCTGTAATTAATTCTTTAAGATAGTGCACTACTTCTTTATGAAATTCAAGTCATTTCACTACTACCCTAAGTGACATAATATTTTGAGTAGTTTACTACACCATGAAAAAAGTGTATTTTTATAATTTTTTTACTTTAATCTTCATGAAAGGTTATCATTATTCACTTAGCATATGGTTCACCACAATAATGCACCTAAAATTATATTTCACTATGCTAAAGGAGAATAATTAATAGTCATAACATTGTTCATTTAACTATATTCATGCAACAATGTTATTTTTACAATGACAAAATTTAAAAGAAACAACAAAACAAAGAAAAACAAAAAGCAAATTAAATAAAGTTAAATGAAAGATGGTTATTAAGCTTATCTTTATTATTTATATAATAAAAATAGGTTAAACGCCTACTTTTCAAAGTAAAGAGCATTTTTCTTTTGTCACTTTAAATATGAAATTTAATTACAAATGACATTTTTGTGGCTGTTAAGTTGGTCTTCACTCTCTTTTTTTTAAAAAAAAACCTTAAACTAAGTGGCCAAGAGGTTGACTTATATAGCCACTAAATTTTATCAAGTTTTATTGGTGGTTTTTTTGTTTGTTTGTTTGTTGAGGCTATAAGGCTGGCTTATATTTATTTTTATTTATTTTTATCTTTATCCACACAATGAAAAAGCATTTCTCCCAACCATATTGCTAACTACTAATAGTTTTCCATTAGTCTGAACTACGTTTCCATTATTTCTTAAAAAATAAAAGAGAAATTATGCAGAAATGGGGCATATAAATTCAACTTTTTTTTTGCAAAATGGAAGGCTAATTAGGAACAAAGTTATCAAAAAAAATATTAAAAAAAAGACTTATTGGTACCAAAAATCACAATCTTTTTAACTTTTTACATATTTATACCAAACTTTAAAATTTAGCAAAACTAGCCCAATTTGATATATTATTAACAATTTTAACATAATTTGACTTACTATTTATAATTTTAGCATAATTATTATTTGGTCATAAATTAAAAAATAAAATACATATGTTGCATTTAAGATAAATTAGCTAACATCTATTATTATAGTCTCACATTCATATGAAGGCTTAAAACTAGATAAAAAAAAAAAAAAGATGAATATAATTTTTACAAATTATAATTTTTTTATTCCCATTTTATATTCTATTAAATTATTGAAATTGAAGTCTAACTAACTACTATAATTAGTATTTAGATGATGTGGATGTGTAACTTACAAAAATAAAGATTAGCTACTTCACTGTAAATATTATATATTGATCAAATTGCAATTGTACTAAAATTATAAATAAAATGTCAAATTAGACCAATTTTACCAAATTTTAAAGTTTAATATAAATTTATAAAGGGTTAAAAGGTTGTGATTTTAGCACCAATATGTCTATAAAAAATGCTTATTACCCCGTGCCCTTTTGGCGATGAATTCCTTCAATCTTGCACATGTAAGATTTGATGATAGGGCAAGTATCCACAAAACTTCGGTGATGCAGGATAGTATTCCCTCTAAAGCGACCATTATATGTTGTCTTGGGAAAATGAGACATTTTGCTTGTACAAAATTGTTTTATGTTTTTAAACTTTAAATTTCTAAAAAAACGTGCATTTTTCATTTTTATAGAAAATTATAGAAGATTTACAATATTGTGTTTATTTGTTAAATTTTTTTTAAAAATTTGTTTCCCCAATTTAAAAAATTATATTAGTTTATTATAATACAATATTTTTATATAAGTACAATAAAATGATTCTTATATAATTCTATATTTTTTTTTAAATTGAAGATAGTTATATTAAAAAACAAACAAACTATAGTTATATTAAAAAACAAACAAACTACATGAAGTCCAACAATTTAAGCCATAAGCTTTGACATTAGCAATTGTTATAAATATATGGGCTAGTAAGGGCTTTTCTGGCCAGATGATGGGCCACCCTATTATATTGCCTCCTTATAAAACCAAAAGAACAGTTCCTAGAATACCTACGGTAGTAATTAGAGAAAAATCACACTAATATCGTTAAAATTAATGACGTGGCATGGGCAAAATTGAATTTTCAGTATGATTCATTTAATTGAAACTAAATAAAACCACAAAGTAGTTATTTATATATTTTTCATGAGTTTATTATATAATAAAATGACTTATTTTATTTAAGAATGTTTATTTTAATTTATAAAGGAAATATGAATATATTATTGATTATTAATTTTTTATTTGATATTTGTATTATTTTTTATATATATTTATCTTAATTAATTTTTTACTTTATTTAAGAATATTTATATTTCTTGTCATTATTTTGTTGTAAATAAAATAAAATTATTTTGATTATTTTTATAAATAATTTTTAAAAATTGTAATTTGTTGTATTTACAAAAAAAAATTTGCTTAAATAAAATATGTAATTTTTTTTATAAAAAAAATTGTTTTTTTAAAATAATATCAATTTTACATAATAATACTTTTATTTATAAATAAGATTAACACTTTGCGAAAAAAATTATGTAATTATAAAAATAATTTTATAAAAATATATTTTTTAAAAATAAGAAATCAATATATATATATTATTTTCTATTTTATTTAAAAATATTTGTACTTGCTATTATTTTTCATTGTAAATAAACTAAAATTATTTTATAAAAATATTTTAAATTTACAAAAATAAAATAATTTATAAAAAGATGGTAATTTGTGATACTTCTGGAAAAAATATTCCTTTTATAAAATATATAACCTTTTTACACAACATGCATTTTTTTTTTGAAAAAAAAAATCAAACTTTGAATCTGTAAAATTTTTTAATTAATATTATTATGTAAAAATTTGTTTTTTATAAGTAAAAGTGTTATTATGTAAAATTTTAATTTTTTTATTTACAATGAAATAATAACAGGAATCACAAATACCTTAAAAAATAAAAAATTAATTAAGGTAAATATAAAAAAAATAAAAAAAAATATTAAATAAAAAAAATAATTAATTAATAATATATTCATATTTCTTTTATAAATTAAAATAAATAATCTTATAAAAAATAAGTAATTTTATTATTAAGGTGGTTTCATTCAATTTCAATTAGAGGAATCACACTGAAATTTCAATTTTGTCCTGCCATGCCACATCATCAATTTCAACGGTGTTAGTGTGATTTTTCTCTAATTACTAACGGACGAAACCACAGATACCTCTTTGTCGCAAAAAATACCATATTCCTCTAAATGAAAATGAGTGAAAGTACATGGTAGTTATTTGTACTTTTCCCAAAAAATAATGTTGAAAGTAACAAAAAAAAAAAGTAAGTGAAAGTTTTGAAATTGTAACTAAAAAATCAATGTTGTTGCTAAAAATAGAAATTATAACATAATAAAATGTAAAATCATGTGTATAAAAAAATCATTATAATTTTATTCTTTGGAATTATTCTTAAAATTTGAAATTTAGTGAAAAAGAAGTGTTAAAAAAATTTGAAAAAAATAAAAAAAAGTGGTTGATTAAGATTCAAACTGTCGTGTAATTATATAAAAATCAAATTCTCCATATTTTCCAGCTAGAAAACACCTTATTTCTTTTAAAAGAAAATAATACAAAACAATATAAATTAAGTTTCTAAACTCCGTTGAAATTTTCGAAAAACAAAAAAACTGTTTTTGTCTGAAAATTTTAGAAAATCATATCATTTAAACATAAAACTCTAATTTTCATTTTTGGTAGTAAATTTTTCTGGAAATAACTTTAATTTTCCATAAGTAAACAATCTCTTAATATTTTCTTTTATTTTGTGCAAAGATAAATACCCTTTTTTTAATTAGAGATTTGAGGATTGTTGAAATCATTAACTTCATAAAAAAATTTGTAGGACTGAGACAACCCTCCCAACTAGCACACCCATTAGATAATTACTTAACGCATATTGTCTCACCTAGAGTACCGGTGCAAAAAGGCGTCATTTCTATATCGAAACTGTTCTAACATAACATCCAATCACCGAGAATTTATAATCATATAAATAAAATATCATTCAACCAAAGCATATAATAAATGGCAAGAACTAAGTAAATCCAACTGATATGAAATATGTACATATATACTTATATACATAAATAGATAACGTTCTATATATGGGGGACATGGGGAAAGGGCAATCTAAATATATACAAACAATACACCAAAAAGAATGGTATAATCCAATAACTCCAGAAAAGTGACCTAACTAGCCTTAGGGTATACTCCCATATCTACACTTAAAAGGGGGCAATTACATCCCTATCACACAACCCATATGGCAAAAAGTAAGAAGATGCAGAGTCTGGGGACGTCTATGTCCAGGTTAAAGAGACTCGAACACCAGGAGTAGTCTCGTGAGTCACGGAGATCACCATCAAACCAGCATCCATGAAGTTTATCCTCTCCGTATGCGTATGATTATCCACCGCCATCGGCTATAGTGAGACTCTGAATGAAAGGATATCATCCATATTGTGGCAGATGAAGTATATTGTCTAAGTCTCTGTACTGTGAACTTTGTATATTTGGACCTTCCAGTGTACAACCATATATTTACACTATATACACTGCTAAGTTATGCTAGAAGAAAAATTTAAAATAAAAGAGTGGTGAATGTTTTCATAAGAAAATACCCAGTGGGCGGATTGAATAACATGAATTTGGTTTAGGATACGAATCATAGTATCAACATTAAAATGAATGAAGAAGGCTATACTAAAGAGGTTAAAATATGCACGACAAGGAATGCATATAGATAGTTATATATAAATTTATTATTACCCCGAAATATTAATCATAATCTAATTTTTAATTAGCTTAAATACCATCATATCTATTTTCAACTTTAAATTTTAAATTTCTAACCAATAATACTATTTTAATCATAAAGATAATTACTTGAACATTATAAAATGTAATCAAATAATTTCAATCAACATTAATTATTACTTGTAAATATATATAGAAGTTTTTAGTTGAAATAAAATGAATAATCAATAGAATAATGAGCATCCAAATACATATACAAGAGGATATCGATGTATCAGGTACCGTTCAATACATCGAAGGTCTAATAAGATAGTATGCATACATTTTACCACTCGGATTTGCCCCAAAGGCATAATGAATCTCGAGTGCTGTCCCAAAAATAGTTATAAACAATATAGCCACTTTAAACAGTTAATTTTATCAATTCATTCAATTGTCGTGCCTCATACACAGTCTTATATTAAATGAAAATAAATGAATTACAGTGTCTCAGACACCGTCTTACATTTCATAGACCCTGCCACATCCCGGATATGGTCTTACAACCCATGTAGACATATATTTGTGTGCTCATTTTCATTCATTCTTATTTATTCCCTTTAATACTTCTTACTATCATTTTCATCAATTCTTCATTAAGGAATTTAAATTAACTCATTTATATTTATAATTTTCTTCAATTACAAAATTGATATATCTAATATTTCATTGAATTATATATATACATATATAAATATTTTTATTAAACACTAAAAGATTATTTTTTTCTATTATTACTTTTATTATTATTATTATCTTCAAATCCCAAAGGTATTTATTGAGTATAAAATCGATTAGATTAATTAAAAGAATAATTAAATAAATTTTAAAAAATTTTAAACTCAGGAAAAGATAATTTAAACTTTATATTGGCTTACAAGGTGTTATCATCAGAATTACTAATATTTGTTTATATATATACATATTTACTACTTTTTTTATTAATTAAATATAGAAATGATGTACAGGGTCATTCTTATTGCACCTACTTTAGTTATATAATTATAAATATTTAACTTTAAATCTCTACATGTTTCACTAATAAAATTAATAAAACACACTAACAAAATTAATAAAACAATTGGTTCGTATAAACTTGAATGTATATCATTAAAGAGACAAGTACTTTGGATTTCACATCCACCAAGAATCAAATTTCAGCAAACAATATTTAACTATATATATATATATATATATATATATATATATATATATATATAAGTATAAGGATTCCATCTTCATGCTGGAAACAAGAAACAATAAATAAATAAGTGAACAAAGGAAGAAAAAAATTCACTCACAAATTCTTCTTTCACTTCTTTGTTTTGCTTTATCTCTTCTTTTTTTTTTTTTTTTTAAGTTGTTGGTACCATGGTACCAACATCCTTCATTTTTATGGACGTTTTGGGCAAAAGAGTGGGTGAGTCATCCTCACCCCCTCACCCTCTCCTGCAGCCAACACGTCATTTTTTTTTTTTTTTTTTTTTTTGCAAATGACGATTGATGTCATTTTGCTGTTTAGTCCCAAAACTTCATTTGTTTCAATTAAGTCATTCAATCAAACTTATTTTTTGTACAATTTAATCTTACTTGCAAATAATATTAATTATTCGGGTATGGACCCGACAATTCTCCCCCACTTAGAAAATTTCGTCCTCGAAATTTAAGGAGTACTAAAACATGGTTTACCTTGCACTTAAGAAAATAGTTGTGGGTATTGGTACCTTATAACTTGCTCTCGTTTCCATGTTGCTTCCTCATGGGTGTGATTCCTCCACATCACTTTAACCAAAGGGACAACTTTATTGCGTAATACTTTTTGATCTTTAGCTAAGATCGATACCAATTTTTCCTCATAGCTTAGATTTTCCTTCAACTCTGCCGGTTGTTCCCGTAGTATGTGCGAAGGATCACTTCTATATCTTCTCAGCATTGATATATAGAATACGTCATGAATTCCAGACGGATTAGAGGGTAAGGCTAGCCGATAAGCTACCGGTCCAATATGTTCAATCACTTCATACGGTCCAATAAACCTCGGGTTTAACTTGCCATGCTTGTGGAATCTCAGCACGCCCTTCCACGGTGATATCTTTAAAAACACTTTTTCGCCAATGTTGTATTTGATATCCGCTTGTTTCAAATTGGCATAACTTTTCTATCTATCTTGGGCCACTTTCAGATTTGCTTGAACTATATAAATATTTTTAGTAGTCATCTGTACCAATTCTGGACCCAATAGCTTCTTTTCTCTAGCTTCCTCCCAACAGATGGGGGTTTTGCATCTTCTTCCATACAACGCTTCAAATGAAGCCATACAAATACTACTTTAATAACTATTATTATAAGAAAATTCCATCAATGGTACTTGCCTATCCCAATTGCCTCCAAAATCCAATGCACTCGTTCTAAGCATATCTTCTAATATCTGGATAGTGCGTTCAGATCGGCCGTCTGTTTGAGGGTGAAAGGCTGTACTAAATCTCAGTTTAGTACCAAAGCTTCTTATAGACTCGGCCAAAATCGTGATGTGAATCTTGGATCGCGATCTGATACAATCGACACTGGTGCTCCATACAACCTCACGATCTCCTTCACATATAGCTCTACCAATTTATTCAGGTTGTAGCTGATTTTGACAGGTAAAAGGTGGGCTGATTTCGTCAAATGATCAATGATTACCTATACAGCATTATTTCCTTGCTGGATTTTTGGTAATCTTACCATAAAATCCATTGTGATATGTTCCCACTTCCACTCAAGAATCAGTAAGGATTGTAGTAACCCCGTAGGAATCTTATGTTCGACCTTCACTTGTTAGCAAGTCAAACATTTGGAAATAAATTCTGCTACGTCACCCTTCATCCCTTTCCACCAGTAATTTTCTTTTAGCGTCCTATACATCTTTTTACTTCCTGAATGCATAGCATACGCTGAACAATGAGCCTCTTCCATTATTTCTCGTCTCAATTCCTTCAGGTTTGGCACCTACAATCTACCTTTGAACTTTAAAATTCCTTCTTCACTGTAATTCAAGTCTTTCACCTTTCCACTTTTCATATCACTACATAGCTTTTTCGTTCTTCATCCATCTGCTATGCATCAAAATTCTTTCTATTAAGATCGACCTTACTCTTAGGGTAGCTAACACTCCACTAGAGGTATCCACTTTAAACTCAGCATTTAGCTTCCTCAATTCAATTAACAATGGTATTTTACCAGTGCGGATAAAATATAAACTTCTACTCAATTTTTGACTTAACGCATTTACAACTACGTTAGCCTTTCCTGGGTGATACTCTATAGTGCAATCATAATCCTTTAATAACTCTATCCAGTGTCTCTGTCTCAAATTTAACTCTTTTTAAGTTAAAACGTACTTCAAAATTTTATGATCTGTAAATATTTGACAGGTGACTCCATACAAGTAATGTCTTCATATCTTCAACGCAAATACCACTTTTGCTAATTCTAAGTCATATGTAGGATAGTTCTGCTCATACGGCCTTAATTATCTTGATGCATATGCCACTACCCTTCCATTTTGCATTAATACACAACTAAGACTCTGCTTTAAAGCATTACTATACACTACATAATGGCCTCATTCTACTGGCAAAGTCAATACTGGTGCAATGACTAATTTCTCTTTCAAAATTTTAAAACTTTATTGACAATTCGAATTCCATTCGAATTTCTCATTTTTTCTCAATAATTTCGCAATAATTAAAAAATCTTATACAAACCTTTGATAATAACCTACCAAACCTAAAAATCTTTGTATCTCTGTTATATTTCTTAGCGGCTCCTAGTTTACAATTGCTGTGATCTTACTAGGATCCACATACACCCCCTCAGCAGATATCATATGTCTAAAAAATTTAACCTTATTCAGTCAAAACTCACATTTACTAAACTTTGCATATATCACATGTCCAAAACTCCCTCAGCAGATATCACATATCCAAAACTCCCAGTTTAGTTCTCAAAATTTCTAACATTATCCTCAAATGTTCCTCATGCTCTTCTTTTGATTTCGAGTATACCAGAATATCATCTATGAAAATAATTACAAACTTATCTAAATATGGTTTAAATACCCAATTCATTAAATCCATGAATGTAGATGGAGCATTAGTTAACCCAAATGGCATCATAAAAAATTCATAATAACTGTACCTTATCCTAAAAGTAGTCTTAGATACGTTGGATTCCTTGATCCTTAACTAGTAATAACTAGATCATAAATCTATTTTTAGAAATACCTTCGCTCATTGCAGTTGATCAAATAAATCTTCTATCCTAGGCAAAGGATAATTATTTCAGATTGTAACCTTGTTCAACTGATTATAATCTATACACAGTTAAAAAGATCCATCATTCTTCTTAACAAACAATATAGAAACATCCCATGGAGAGAAACTTAGTCGGATAAATCTTTTATCCAACAATTCCTGTAATTGTACCTTTAACTCTTTCAATTCTGTCAGAGCTATCCTATATAGCGCTTGCAATATAGGAGCAGTTTCAGGTACACGTTCAATCTGAAACTCTATTTCTCTCTCGGGTGGTAAACCAGGTAAGTCTTCCAAAAATACATCTTTGAACTCGTTTACTATCTGTAATTCTTTTAGCTTCACACATTCCTTCCTTTCTTCCACTGCAGAAGTGAAATATGCTTCATATCTTTTTTTAATATATTTCACAGCTTTCATTACTGAAATGATCCTAATAGGAGTCTTCATATTTTTTCCAATAAATATTCTCTTTCCTTCATTTTCTTTTTCGAACTCTACTTTCTTAGTGTAGTAGTTCACATTGGCTCGATAATAACTTAATCCATCCATTCTAAGTATGGCATCAAACTTACTAAGGAATAGGGTATGAAATTCTATCTCATCTCACCCCTATCAATCTTTAGCAAAATATTTCTATAGACATCCTTACAGACTACATTCATTCCTATAGGCATGCTCATAATCACAGGGTTCATTCAAATCATTCATCTTAAGTTTATCATACATCACAAACATTGATGATATGAATGAAAATATAGCACCTGGGTCAATCAATATGCGTGCTAACTTACCATTGATGTGAGCCTTACATGCTATCACATTCGGTGACTTTTCTACTTCTTTCTCAGTAACAACATATATTCTAGCATACTATACACTACTGGCTGCTACACTCGGTTCTCCTGGTTGGTTCTTAGGAAATTATGTAGTACCAACTCTTTCTCTAGGCACAGCTGCAGGTCTTCCTGCCCTAGCTGACTTCCTACCTCTTTTATTATGAGGAATGTGGGATGCTTGTACTGATGCTTCTTTTGGATATGCCTTTGTGCAATTTCTTGTATAATGTTCAATTTTATTGCATCGGTAGCATTTGATCTCTCCTTGGTTACATCTTTCTGTATGATTCTTTTTACACACGTTGCACCAAGGTAATGTATTCCTACCTTATATTCCATTTCCTACGCCTATCTGACCTGGTGGCTTTGTTGGCTGTCTCACTGATGCTTAACTTCCTTGAGGTCTATTTCTACCTCTCGACCTTATATTACTTTTTAGAGTATGGAGAAAACCTTGATCTCCTATCTTCATTTCTTCTCCAAAGTTGCTGTGATGATTCAGGTTGTTGGTTATGCCTGGTTTGGGTCGAAGCATCTAATTTCTTATCCAGTTTTTTTTGCTCCATTGCTTTCTCCACTCAGCTTTTAAACGTAGTTTTAACATACAAGTTCAATTTTCCTCTCAAAGATATGTGCAATCCTTCTCAAAATTTTTTACTCTTTTTTTCTTCCACAGGATAAATATCCTTGGCGTACTTATACAAATCCTCGAACTTGTTAACATATTCTCTGACCGTCATGGATCCTTATACTAAGTTGATAAATGCAGCCAATTTCTCCTTTTGATAGTTTTCAATCAAGTATTCCCTACGAAATTTTTCCTGGAACACTTGTCAAGTCAAAACTTCACCGTACAAGTTTTGAACTTGGGTCAACTAGTCGTCTGCCTTATCAAACATTAAGCTATAAACATTACTTATCTTTTTTTCATTATTGAGTTGTAATGTCGTGAAAGCTTTTTCCATAATCTTGATCCTTTTATCAGTCTGGCCTGGATTTACGTGCTCGATTACATCCCTATGTCTTTTGTTCTTTTCTTTGTCCTTCTCAGCCATCACCGTGGCTATAGTGCATGTTAATTCTATAGCATCTACATGTATTACTGGCGGCATTGGGTTGTTGATTACATTTCCTTGCACCGGCGGTGGTGGCTATCCATTACGCGCTCTTCGTGGTATATTGAAATTTAGTACTGAAGCATCAGGCATCGAACTGCCCTGTTCTCTTTTTACACCAACTCCTCGCATGTTATTTCCCCTATTTCCAACAGAGGCTTCTGACAGAGAATATTCTCGTGATAGGCTTCTACCCTTACTTACACTATCAGCTCGCTCTATCAAATTCATCTCACCAATCTGTATACCTCGACCCCTACCTCTACTTCTCGGCCTACCTCTAGGTTTACCTCGTGCACCTAATCCACCTCTTCTAATTCTTGCCATCTCTTAACTTCTTGCAATTCCAAAATCAATTCATTTTAGTAATTCCGATCATCAAATGTCACATTACTAATCATCATTCATTTAACACACACATTTTTCCTAAATTCTCGTAGAATTACCTAATCTAGATTCTAAGCCTTAGGATTCAATACCTATCAAATTTATCAAAAATACTATTTTCACAATCTAAACTTTCAAATCTAGGCTCTGATACCAAAAACTGAGACACCCCTCCCCACCGGCACCCCCGTCAGATAATTATATAACGCATACTGTCTCACTTGAAGTACCGATGCGAAGAGGCATCACTTCTATATCAAAAATGTTCTAACATAATATCCAATCACCAAGAATTTATAATCATATAAACAAAATATCATTCAACAAAAGCATGTAATAGATGGAAAGAACTAAGTAAACCCAACTAATATGAAATATGTACATATATACTTATATACATAAACAGATAATGTTTTACAGATGGGGGACATGGGAAAAGGGCTAACCAAATATATACAAACAATACACCAAAAAGAATGGTATAACCTAATAACCCTAGAAAAGTGGCTTAACTAACCCTAGAGTGTACTGTCATATATGCACTCAAAAGGGGCAGTTACATCCCTATCACATAATCTATCTGGCAAAAAGTGAGAAGATGTAGAGTCTAGGGACGTCTATGTCCAGGTCAAAGAGACCCAAACACCAGAAGTAGTCTCGTGAGTCTCGTGAGTCACAGAGATCACCGTCAAATAGCCATCTATAAAGTCTATCCTCTCTGTATGCATATGATAGTCCACAGCAATCGGCTCTAGTGAGACTCTGAATGAAAGGATAACATCCATATCGTGGTGGATGAAGTATACTGTCTCAGTGTCTGTACGGTTAACTTCATACGTTTGGGTCGTCCAGTGTACAACTATTTATTTACACTATATACGTTGTTAAGCTATGCTGGAAGAAAAATTTAAAATAAAAGAGTGGTGAGTATTTTCATAAGAAAATACCAAATGAGCGGATATAATAACATGAATTTGGTTTAGGATACGAATTATAGTCTCAACATCAAAATCAATGAAGAAGGCTATGCTAAAGAGGTTAAAATATGCAAGACAAGGAATGGATATAAATAGCTATATATAACTTTATTACCATCCCGAAACATTAATCATAATCTAATTTTTAATTATCTTAAATACCATCATATCTATTTCTAACTTTAAATTTTAAATTTCTAACCAACAATACTTTTTTACTCATAAAGATAATTACTTGAACATTATTAAATGTAATCAAATAATTTCAATCAAAATGAATTATTACTTGTAAATATATACAGGAGTTTTAGTTGAAATAAAATGAATAATCGATGGAATAATGAGCACCCAAACACATATACAAGAGGTTATCGATGTATCGGGTACCGTTCAACATATCGAAGATCTAATAAAATAGTATGCATATATTTTACCACTCGGATTTGCCCCAAAGGCATAATGAATCTCAAGCATTGTCTCAAAGACAATTATAAACAATATAGCCACTTTAAATAATTAATTTTGTCAATTCATTCAATTGACGTGCCCTAGGCACGGTCTTACATTAAATCAAAATAAGTGAATCACAGTGTCTCTTACATTTCACAGACCCTGCCATATTCCGGACATGGTCTTACAACCCATGTAGACATATATTTGTGTGCTCATTTTCATTCATTCTTATTTGTTCCCTTTAATACTTACTATCATTTTCATCAATTCCCCATTAAGGAACTTAAATTAACTCAATTATATTTATAATTTTCTTTAATTGCAAAATTGATATGTTTAATATTTCATTGAATTATATATACATATATAAATATTTTTATTAAACACAAAAAGATTATCATCATCATCATCATTCAAATCCCAAAGGTATTTATTGAGTATAAAATTGATTAGATTAATTAAAAGAATAATTAAATAAATTTTTAAAAATTTTAAACTTAGGAAAGGATAATTTAAACTTTATATCGGGTTACAAGGTTTTATCATTAGAATTACTAATATTTGTTTATATATATACATATTTACTACCTTTTTTTTATTAATTAAATATAGAAATGACGTACAGGGTCATTCTTATTGCACCTACTTTAGTTATGTAATTATAAATATTTAACTTTTAATCTCTACATGTTTCACTAACAAAATCAATAAAACAATTGGTTCTTATAAACTTGGATGTATAACATTAAAGAGTCAAGGACTTTGGATTTCACATCCACAATTTCAGCAAACAATATTTAACAATATATATATGGATTCCATCTTCATGCTGGAAACAAGAAAGAATAAATAAATAAATAAATAAATAAAGGAAGAAAAAGATGCACTCACCAATTCTTCTTTCACTTCTTTGTTTTGCTTTGTCTTTTTTTTTTTTTAAAAAAAAAAGTTGTTGTTGGTACTTTTGGTACCAACATCCTTCATTTTTATGGACGTTTTGGGCAATCCCACTCTCTCCTGCAGTCGACATGTCATTCATTTTTTTTTTTTTTTTTTTTGGCAAATGGCGGTTAATGTCATTTTGTTGTTGAGTCCCCAAACTTCATTTGTTTTAATTAAGTTCTTCGATCAAACTTATTTTCTGTACAATTTAGTTCTACCTGAAAATAATATTAATTATTCGAGTACGGACCCAACAAGGACAACCCATTGAGTTCATTAGAAGTTTGTCTTACATGAGGTCCAAGAATAGCCTCTTAATGAAAAAAAAAAATAAGAATATAACTTGAATGGTGGGAGATGAATAATTTGTAGATGGAAAGTATTGTATTATTTTTACCTCCAATAAATACAAAGAGAATATGTATATATACAAGAGTTTGTCTTCACTCACCAAGCAAATATAACTTTTTATGCTAAAATTTAGTGTTTGCTCATCAAGTAAGAAGAATGTTTTAAACTAAAAATTTAACTAATTTATAGAAAGTAAAAATAATGAAAATAATAATTTGCATAGTATGGAGTCGGCTACAATAAAGACTAGTATTGCACAGATTTACCCATAATTCTTCATAATTCTACACCCCCTCCTCAAGTTGGAATTTGGTGGAGATCAAACAAACCTAACTTGAAATAAAAAAATTTGAATTAAACTCTGGACAAAGATTTGGTGGATACATGTCTGCTAATTAGTAAGGGAAAGTTCCTCTTAAAGGAAGCAACAATTTCATTTGCAATTTAGGAACTTGTTGACCCTCTTCAATAATTATGTAGTTTTAAGACTTGCTCGTCTCCAATAAAGTTTTAGTTTGCAGATATAAAAGTCTCAAGTACATATTTAATTTAGAGACATGAAAGTCTAAGGTAAATTATTAGTTTAGAGACATGAAATGAAAGTTTAGGGTAAATATATAGTTTAAAGACATGAAAGTCTGAAGCAAATTTTTGCAATTCATGCACAACTGGTGAAATCTTGCTAATGTGGCCATTGAAAAAATTTGAGTTGGTCCATATAGGTGTCACATCAAAATGTACTTTTTTTTAAAACTATTTGTAATAAAAATGCATAACCTTTGACATTTTTATAATTTAACTATGATCTATTAATTTTGGTAAATTGGTGCATATATTTTTTTTTACTTTTTTGTTTAATATATACTTTTTTCGATCGATATATGTAAAATGGTTATTTAAATAACGAGAGTTCAAAATTAAATTTTTAATTAAATAAATTATTATTTTGTCAGTTTATTTTAAATAATGATAATTTAATTGTTACATGCATATTGATAATTATATTTTATTACTTTGAGTTAAATTATTATTTGAAAAATAATTTAAGTTAAATAGTTTAAATTTTATTTTAATTAAAATAAAAGTAAATAATATTTTTATACCATTTATTGCTTTAAATTTTTTATATAATTAGTAAAATCCATAAGATTTACTAACATATTAATAGCAATTAATTAATTAACTAATAAAAATTCCTTTGACTAATATATAGAATCAAAAGCAATAATTTTTAGAATTTACAGTAATATTTTGTTAATATCTAATTGTTAAATTTTTTTAATAAATTTAATAAATGCAATAAAAAAAATATCTCTTTCAGTTCTATCTATTAGGTAAAGAGATTGTTACTGGTTAATTTTTTAACATTTTATATTTGAATTCCTAAATTTAAAAAAAATAACATTTGATGTTTTAAAAATTAATTAATTTTTATTAACATTTTAGAAAATTTTATGTTTTAATAATAATATAAAAATTTTAATGCAATAAATGATATACAAATTACTATTTAATGTTACTTTAATTAAATAAAATTTAAAATATTTAAATGAAATTATTTTCTAAATAAAAATTAACTCAAAATAATAAACATAATTATCAATTTACATATAACAATTGAATTCTAATTATTTAAAAATAAGTAACAAAAAATTAATTTATATAATTAAAAATTCAATTTTGAATTCTCATTATTTAAAAAACATAATGAAAAGAATAAAATTTTAAAAAATATACATACATTAATACTCCAAAATTAATGGGTCATAATTAAATTGTAAAATAGTTTCAATGCATGTTATTTAATTGCAAAATGGTTGTTATTTAATTAAAAATTTAGTTAAGCAACAGCTGCAACAATGGTTTCAATGCCTGTTTAGGGCTGAACACAACCAAGTTCATGAAAGTGTGAGTAACAGCATTCCACCAGTAGTTACAGAGCAAATGAATCAATCCTTGTTAAGTCCAATACAAGAGGAAGAAGTGAAGGCAGCAGTTTTCGACCTTGGGAAACTTAAAGTTCCAGGCCCAGATGGATTCCCAGGCAAATATTTCCAGGATCACTGGGAAGTGGTCAAGACTGACATCGTCAATATGGTCCGGGATGTTTACACAACAGGGCATATGGATGTGAAGTTGAATAAAACAAGATTAGTGCTAGTCCTGAAGACTAACAACCCTGAAAAAATCTCAGATTTCTGGCCAATAAGCTGCTGCAACTTTGCTTATAAGATCATTTCCAAAACCATGGCAGAGAGATTAAAGAAGTAGATGAACAAACTAATAACTCCCTACCAGACAATATTTGTGCCAACTAGAAACATTCAAGAAAACATTATAATTGCACATGAGGCTTTCCATAGACTTAAAGGGCAGAAGCAAGGACTCACATATAATATGGCTCTTAAACTTGACATGCATAAGGCTTTTGACATGGTAAGTTGGCACTTTCTGGAAATGGTTATGAAGCGAATGGGTTTCGACGGCAAATGGATAACCACGGTAATGAGCTGTGTAACTACAGTGGAGTACTCAATTGTGTGCAATGGGGATGTCTTAAGAAGCTTCATGCCATCCAGAGGACTTAGACAGGGAGACCCCTTGTTACCTTATTTATTCTTACTTATTACTGATGTGTTATCCAGGATGCTATTATAGGAAAAAAGGTAGGACGACATACAGGGCTATAAGATAACAAGAAGATGCTCAGCTTTAACACACATACAATTTGCAGATGACACCTTTTTATTCGGAAAGGCCAATACTTAAGAAACCCAAACTCTGTACAAGGTTCTCCACCTCTATTCAATGGCTTTGGGTCAGCACATCAACTACAACAAATCAGGAATCATTTTCAGCGCTAACACTCCATATAATGTTAAGCATCAAATCTGCAACCTCCTAAAAATACAAGAAGTAAAAGCTCTTTCTACGTACCTGGGCATACCAGCTGAGTGGGGTAGAACAAAAACTCAACTTTTCAATACTTTATGCGAGAGAATAATGCAAAAAATAGTGAGTTGGAAGAATAAATTCCTTTCATATGCCGGCAAAGATGTTCTAATTAAGGCCGTACTCCAAGCAATCCCAAGCTACCTTATGTCGATTTTCAAGATGCCCCAAGCTGTCATCTCTAGACTACATCAAATAATAAATAAATTATGGTGGACTTAAGACATGGGAAAGAAGACCATACACTGGGTGGCTGGGCAAGTGCTAACCATAAGAAAAGTCGATGGTGGACTTGGTTTCAGGGACCTCTAATTATTCAATATTGCCCTATTAGCTAAGCAAAGTTGGAACTTAATCAAAAATCCCAATTCTCTTTGTGCAAAACTTCTTAAGAGCCTATATTATCCTCATTCCAGTTTTGTGAATGCCAAACTAGGTTATAGACCTTCATGGATATGGTCCAACATTCTTCACGGTCGTACATCATCTTGGAGGGCAGTCAATGGAATATTGCGTATGGAAATCGTGTTGACATATGGAATGATAAATGGATTCCAACAACACCTGGCTTTTTGGTGCAATCAAGAGCTCTAGAAGGTACAACATACAGGCTAGTGAGGGATTTGATACTTCCAGACCACTTAGGATGGAATCTAGCAGTGCTTAATCAGCTTTTTAGCCCAACAGAGGTAAGGGAGATTGAAAAAATCCTGATCACACCAAGGACGGGAATATATAAAATAGTGTGGCATCATGAGAAGCATGGAAAGTACTTAGTGCACTTGGGTTATCATTTTCTAAAAACTCAACAGAATATCTTACAGCGCAGCAACAGGGCAAGGAACTCACATAATCCACCTGCATCTATTTGGAAGTCTATATGGTGCTTGGAAGTACCACCGAAGGTTAAATTTTTCATCTGGCGCTGTCTTATAAATTCTGTTACAACAATGACCAATCTGAACAAGAGAGGCTGCAGCAACACTGCTCAATGCCTCATATGTCATAATGCTGAAGAATCAATTGAACATGCCTTATTCTTGTGTGGGAAAGCAAAGTTAGTTTGGTTTGGCACTACTTTATTATATAGACCTGACGACATTGGTTTCCAGTTTTTTGTACACTGGTGGCAAAGAGCTCAGGAGCTGTTTTCAAATGAAGGGCTAACAGACCACATAGCTTTATTGGCAATCACATGTTGGCAAATTTGGAAACATAGGAATCATTAAATTTTTAACCACGAGGCATATGATCCAAGATCAGTCACCACAAATATAAGGGATCGGTTGTAGGAATTTGTAGAGGCAAATCAAAGGAGGACTATCCTGCAAAGTGCCCAACAAACCCGAGAGCTTAATTGGGAGAAACCTGACTAAGGCAAGCTCAAAATAAATTGTGATGCAGCCTACAATGGTGAAAGCCATGAAGCGCAATTGGCTTATGTTTGTAAAAATCATGAAGGCAAGATGCTTAAAGCTGCAACGAGGAGGCAGAGATGCAACTCAGCGCTGGTAGCAGAGACATTAGCCATAAGAGAAGCAGTCCAATACGCACACCAATACTGCTTACAAGAGATTACCATTGAATCGGATTCAAAAGTCGCAATTGATGAGATCAATAGCACCGAGGAAGTAACCAGGTGGGAGGTAATGACCATAGTAGAAGAAGTACAGAGACTAAGGCAAGAAATGGGCAACATTTCCTTCCAACATGTGAAGAGAGAACAAAACAAAGTGGCTCATTAGCTAACAAAGAATGCATTTGTTTATGATGTAGTAGATATTAGAAGCAATATTCCACCACAACTACGTCTATTGCTCCAATCTGATGATGTAACCCATTTTCGTTAAGTGAATGACATATTCACCATGTTTAAAAAAAAAAAAAATTGTAAAAGTATTATAGATTGTACATTTTCTTGTAAATATTTAAAGCCGTGTGTTTTGAAGTGATGCCTATATAGATCAACTAAAATATCTGCAAAATTTCGTTGAATTTCGGCAGCTACATGGATTTGTAAAAAATTAAAAAAATTATATATAAATTTATCAAAATTAAAAATATGATTAAATTGGAAAAACTTCTAAAATTCGGCCAATAAGAACCCCCAATAATAATGCAATATTTTTTGTTAAATATATGAATAGTTCTTAACCACCGTCATTGGGCCAACACACGCTAAATCTAGTACACAGTCCATACCTCTGGAACTGGAACAATGCTAAGTGATACAAATGAAGTGCAAGGTGATGGTGGCGGACACGTATCGGAGTTGTGTTACGTGTGAAACAGGGACAAGTCAGAAAACCATAACTTTTCAACTCGTTTTGGCGGATCACCTCAAAAACTTTGACACGCCAATTTTTGAACTTTTGACGTCTCTACAAAATACTAATATGTTATTTATAATTTTTTTTTAATTAATGCCTTTTATTATAAATTTAAAATCTTTAAAAAATAAATTTTACAAAATAACAAATAAAAAAATTAAGATTTAATCCAAAACACCCTATAGTAAAGTCAAAATTCTTTATAGTTTACACAAAAAAATAAATTTTTATATATTATGAAAACTTTGTAATTTTAATTTTAGATCAATTATAAATAAAAAAAATTATATTAAAATAAATTATGATTTTTAAACTTTATATTTTTTCTAAAATGTACAATTATATAATAATAATAATTTTATATGTACTTTTAAAATATACACACTATGTTATATTAAAATATTAAATAGAATATAAATTTTAAAATTTTTAAGATAATGTTATATATTTCTAAATTTTATAGATAAATGTTTTAATTCTAAATTTTTTTTTTTGATATGCAAGGGAGGAGGAAACCCAAAGCTCAAAGCTCAACTATATATATATATATATATAAATTTTATTGTATAAACAAATACTAAAATTGTTTAAATAAGAAGTACAAAAAAATTAAATTTTAAAAACTTATTGAATTATCATCTGTACTTTCTAATTTTCTTTGGCATAAAAATGAGGTAAATCTTCCCTAAAGCTAAGCTGTTCGTTTAGTTAGAGAGGAACAAGAGACGGACTGCGACTGGTAAGCGGCAGCTTTGGAAATGAATAAATAAATAAATAAAAACAGAAACGTAGTAGGATACGCATATTCCCACTTGAAACCCAACAAAGAAAAAAAAAAAAAAAAATTAGAAATCACCGCAATTGATAGCGTCCACAGCCGCTATCCTCCCTTTTCAATAGTTAGGTTAGGGCCTTTAAGAGGGTCCTCTTACTTTTTCCTCTCCAGGTTTCTGGAATCTCAATAGAATTATTCTTTCTTTTCTTCTTTTTTATCTTTTTTTGCTCTTTTTTTTTTTTTTTTTTTTGATTTTTTTGGTTCTTTTATTAGTTCTGTACAGATTTTTAGATCTTAGTTTTAGATTTTAGAACAACCCTTTTCATTTTCTTTGATCAATTAATATAATCAATCATTATGACTCCACTTGTTAACTTTGATGATAAACATCTTCACCAACTTCCCAGCTCTCTTTCCCACCTCTCCATTCAAGATCAGGTCTTTTTCTTTTCTTTGCTTTTTTGAGATATGAGATGCTTGCATCTTTTGAAATAAATCTGACTGGATTTATGTATCTTTATGAGAAAAGAAAATTTGGGTTTTTGTTTATTATGATTTTTATTATATGGGTCTTTTTTGTTTTTTTGGTTTCTTGAAAAGAAAGATTGAAGTAAGTCATGATATCTATGATACTATGTTAATTGTTATTCTTGTTTTTGGTTTTAATTTCAGTTTCTAATTAATTACTAATAGATTAAGATTGAAATTTTCAGCAATTCTTTTTGTAGTGATCCAACAACGTAGTTTTGCAGTTAGCTTGAAGATGATGGTATTTTAACTGTTGGAATTGAATGCAGTTGATTAAAGGTCTTTTTGAAATTAATGGATTTTATGATATGGGGATGATTTCATTTCTTCGGGATTTTTTTTTTTGATTTTAGGTGGAAGTGCAGACTAACATGGAGGCTCACGATAAGCCATGTGGGAATCATGATGGTGTTTGTGCCATTTGCTTAGATAAGATTGTGCTTCAGGAAACTGCTCTTATAAAAGGTTGTGAGCACGCCTACTGGTGAGTACAGTCAGGCAATTCTTTTGATACTCTTACGCTAATATGATGCAATTTTCAAGTATCAATCTGGCTGTGTATGTGAAAAGTGATATAAATAGATATCTGTTACATTAGAGGATGGGATGTGTTTTGCGAGATTATTTTTAACTCTATGTAGAATTTTGGTTTTGTTTCTTTAAAAAAAGTTTAGTAAGAATAACAAACTCTAGTTCCTGTAATGTATTTTGGTAGGCATAATTGTGTTGCATTGGACCCTTCAGTCGGTAGATCCTGAATTGTCAGTTTTAAGCTCTGTACAGTGGGGGAACTAACAAAATTGCTTTACATTCAGTGCATGATTTTAGACAGAAATGTCATATGGTTTTAACTGGTTGCTACAGTTCATTTATTGACAAGAAACATATTAAGGTTTTAGATTGGTAGGGCTATGGCTTGCTATTTGTATAAACAAAGTGTGAAATGGCTGCTTAAGGAAATTTCATAGAGGTTAATATTATTGGTCCTAGTTACATGGGAATTCAGTTGATGTATTGGCCTGAGTTTTATATACCTTGAGATTGGGATGGCCGCCTTTTTCAGCAATTCTATCTTAGGAGTTCTTTTTGGAAAGTGGATATTGTATTATATTGCTTTTGTTTGTGCGCTTTTGTCCATTTGTGATATCTCTTCATGTTTCCTTTTTGTATTGCGTTTGTCCAAGTTAATGGTTTTTTTTTTTTTTAAATATTTATCTCCATGATTACCTTAATGTAGTTGTCTAGTGCCATAAGACTCTCTTTTTGTTACTGCTCCCTTTTTAATTGAAGGCCTATGATTCAAGTTCTTATCTTTTATTATTATTTTTTGTTTTTGTTTGATGTGGACTTCATATTATTTGGAATGAACTTGACTGGATTTAGTAGGATGTGCTACTTGACAATTGACATTTTCAATTGGCTAATGAGCAATTGAGCAGTTGGGATGCTTTCTGTTGGTTTTCTATAATTTCTATGATGCTTCTATATTCTTATAAATTTTTCTTTGACATGTTAGCTAATTTTTTTACTTTTATTTTTCTTTTGTTTCTAAGAATTTGTGATGACTTGCATCTATGCTTTGAGCCTTACACTGTGCCTCACAGTTGAGGAGTAAATTAAAAACTTCATTGCTTTCGTGTCGCCTTTTGAGATGGTTTATATTTAACCTGAGCAGGTTGCTGGAATTTAATGAAAGAGGTATGTTTATTAATCTTTCTTGTGTTAACCAGTGATAATAGTAGTTTACTTGCTTGCCGTTGTTTTATGGATTTTTCTCCTTTGGATGTTAACAACATTGCCCATTGGTGTTTTTATGTCAAGAAAGTCAACTATATGCCATGAATGTTGTGGTTAGGGAAATTTTGATGCCATTACTGGATGAAGAATCTAATTTTTTATTAAGTCACGTCTAAAAGTGTTCATATGTATACTCTGTGCACTCATGAGCACTTTTGGTTGTGATTGATCTCATAGCATATGGGAAAGAAATTCAACTTTTTGACATCTCTGATGAATATGCAGTATTGGATTGCAGTTCTCTACTAGCCTGCCAGCAAAACACTTACTAATGTGCCTTTTCTCTGGTAATTGAAGAAGCAAAATGACAATATATTCAGATTAACTGTGAACTCATTTGGTTGTCCACCTTTAGGTAGTTTTATCTGTCTTTGCTCTGTACCTAATCCCGCATATCCACAGCAATCATACTGTTTATTGGTGCCACTTTGAGTCATACAATCAACCTAAGGGTGTCTTGCTCCTTGAAGAAGCACGTTAGCACATTTAAGTGGAGATGTTGCACCAATATTGTAGTTTCTGGATCCATGGATTAGTGTTTCTGAATTTTGATACCCAAATTGTAGAATATACCAGTCAGTGCATTTATCACCTTAGTATAATAGAAGTCTCTTTCATGTTTTTTTTTTGGTTCTGATAATGAAGACCATGGGAGAATGTTGATATGTAAACATCAGTTATTAGGCATATGTTGTAATTGAAACAGCTTGCTTTGGCATTATTTGCCTTATGGAAGTTATCCAAGACCTTGATTGCACAGGTGCTGGTATAGCATGTTTTATTCTTGATGGTATTTATCTGTATTCTACAATGTCATAATTTTCACATGCTTTTTCTGAGAAGAGCTGTCTTTGGACCCTGGGTGCATTAAGAAATTGAATACGATTACCACTATGTTGTGATATTAGCTGGAATCAATTGAGGATTAAGAAAGTTGAAGTTCGCAAAATTGATTGCAAGTCTAGGGATAAGCATATGTACAAAGGACAAATCCTCACGAGCATTTTAGTTTAACTATATGTTGCGAGGTTGAATTTGTATTTGATGCAAGTCTTGTTATCCAGGAAAAAAAAAAAGCAAGGATTTTTGTTGTAATGTTTGGAGCCAAGAAAAAAAATAATTCAATCATTTTTGTTGTAATATTGAGATTTGTGACTTGCCTTTATTTTATTTTATTTTTTGGGTGTTTTATTGCATGTCTAAGTCACCTTTATGCATAATTAGTTTTATTTTGGCAGTTATCCATCAGGAGGTGGTCTTTAATATGATAATTGTTCCTCATAGGTTCAGCTTCAGTGGCATGATCAATAAATATCTCTTTCTCTCTTACAGTATGGGACTTGTAAAAGGCCCTAGTGAGCTCTTAGGTGCATCTTTTTTTTGTTTTAGTAGTTGTTTTTCTTCTCTTATTTTTACTAACAAATATAAAAGGCCCTAGTGTTGTTACTGTCGTTGTTCTTATTTTTATCATTATTTGTATTTGTATTTTTTATTTTTTGCTTTTGTGATTATGCAACCAGTTTTCAAAAGCATGAATATCCCCTCCCTAAAGACAACCCAACCATCCAAATCCATTAACCAATAATTATTTGACTTTTGTCTCTATTTCAGAGTGTGGAAGCAGTGTGTCTCAATGGCTAATATGTGTGGTTCATTTATTATGAATGAACTGTTTTTCTAGGTATATAAATATGTAGGCAGTAGACCGTATGTTTATTAAATATTTGTTTAAGTTGGCAACATGCTTTAGCATGATGAGCATGATTTATAAATCAGTCTTTATTGTTAAATTTTTGTTGTAATATTTTCTTTTCTCAATGCAAGTCTGGCATTCATAGATTATGCACTGTTTCTATGCAGTGTGATGTGCATTCTTCAATGGGCCACATACAGTCAGAAACCAACCTGCCCTCAGTGTAAACATCCATTTGAGTTCCTTAATGTTCATCGTTCACTTGATGGAAGGTAGCAATCTATTCTTCTTTCTGATAAGACTATTTTAGTTACCATCTATTATGTGCGAACCAGTTAAGTGAATAATTGGATTAATAATTAACTTGGAATAAGCCGAATCACGGAGTGTGACCAGTATTTTATGTACACATTTTTCTTGCTTTTGATCTTTTTCCTCCCTCTCATTATTTTAATCAGGTTTTGATTTGTTCAACAGCATCCAGGATTACATGTTTGAGGAGAGTGTGTGCCTTCTTCTTAGAGCTACGTGGTTTAATCCTCTGATTGTGGAGAGTCATGAAGATGCATATGACAACTTTCAAGATTATTATGCCTATGAATATGAGGATGATGATGACGACGAGGATGATCTGGCTGATGTCTACTTGAGCAGTTCGTCAAACCTTCGTATTGGTAATCGGAGATGGGGAGACAATGGTTATGTCAGGTCAGGACGCCAAGAAGCAAGGCCAGTTTCTCGACCAAATCTGCAGGATTCTGGTGCTGGTTCATCGTCACGTGAACCTAAAAATAAAGAGGCTGCAAAAGATAGAACAGGTCGGCGTGCAAAGAGGACGCTCAAGCGTGAAGCAGCTGATAAGGCAGCAGCAGCAAAGCATCAACAGCATTTGGTGAGGTTGGGCCGAAAGTGATAGTCTCTTAATGCCTTTGTATGTACTTGGGAATCCAGAAACAATACAACTCTGCTCTTTGTACAGTATTTCCTTTTAACTCGTGAAATAATGATGACTTGTGAAATAAAAGTTGGGTTGGGCATGGTAAGGTAAGGTTGGTGGAATTTACAGGTATACTGTGATTCAAAATTTAATGTTGGCATATTCAACTTCGGAATCTGGTTCTGAAATACTATTATTGCTTCTACCGAAGCCTGATTTAAGTGTACATTAAATATATATGTTCAGAAGTCTTTGTCATGCAATTGATATTGAACTTGTAACTTGTGTGTACATATTGGATCTGCATTGTACCGGAACAAGAGCCGTTGTATGGTTTTCCAAATTCAAAATTGCTAATTTTTGAACCAAACTAGCGTGGAGTTAATGGTATTAGCATAATGAAACAGGCCGGTGGTAGTGATGCCGGAGGGGTTTGTGCCAACTCTTGTAACGGTAGAGCTATTCGGTTATCAGACGTTTTTGATAAATTAAATTTAGTGGAGTTAAAATTTGAAATCTTACTATTTAGCTTCTTGGCAAGATGAGTCTCGTGGTATGTGTTTCATTGAGCATGCTAAAAATTGTTTCTTTGAAAGTAGAGTGCTGATATTATGTTATTAGTTTCTTACACGGGAAATAAACTAAAAATATATAAAAAATAAATAAAAAATATTTTAAGTAATAACTAACATAGCAGCCATATGACTATCTACAATAAAATAAATAAATAATAATAATGATAATGAAAAATATAATGAGATCATTCAGTATTCTTCATGAATAAAAGTGTAAGATATTGTTTTATATACGAAAAATAAACTAAAAATATACGGAAAATAAACCAAAAATATTTGAAATTGAATGAAACTGAAATATTAAGTAATTTTTTAAAAAACAAGAAACATTTAATATATATTTTCTAGTTATAATACAATATTTTTATTTAAAAATAAATATTAGTGGATATATAAACAGTTGGAAAAGTACGACATTATTAAGTATTCTTTATGAAACTGAATAAAAGTGTAAATTTTTTTTTCATATACGGAAGATAAAACAAAAAATATATAAAAAATAAACTGAATGTAAATAAAAAATATTTCAAATTTCATGAATTTTTTTTACCTAGTTTAAAGGTCAATGGTTGGTTTTAGATTTAGCCCTCCTTAGAGAATTCAAACTTGAACTTTGACTCTAAGAATTTTTTTTTTCATTTCATTTTGTTTTTCATGCCATAGTCATATAATCTTTGATTATTTCGAAATTTATATTTGTAATGAACATAAACCATGCCTTTTTTCCATTTAAATGGAACAAAAAAAGCAAGGGTAGGTTCCATGTTATTCCATTTTTTTCCCCAAATAAGCTTCCCCAACTGGTTAACATGAAATAACTTCTCTGGCATTGTTAAACCATGGCATCAACATTAAAGTGGTGGAGATGTATGAGCGCAGAACATGTACACTTGTACATCAGAACTGATAGGATAACACAAAGCATATCCTAGTCTGAAGTCTAAACAACATAACCATCATTATCAATCTCTAACCCATATTACACATATAAAAATTGCTACCCTCACACTCATGACAACATTAAACATCAATAGGCATTCAATGTAGTAAATAGCTAGCGCATTGCATCAACAACGACATGAGCATCCATGATGTGGAAATCCTAAGGTCATAACTCATAAAATAATAGGTTTCAATTAAGGCCAATATATCCACCTTTTAATTAAACTCCCCATTCAAAGCTGATTTAAATGGTTTCATTTGCTTCATCCACAGCATGTACATCCTCACCAATCACTAGTTCCGTTTTCAAAGCTACCAATTCTCTTGCATATATCCATGATCCATATTCCTTTTTATGGAGGGTCATTTGGTTTTGTATTATAATATCAACCCGACATCAAATTCAAAACAGGTCTAGAGAAATGGTTCATCCTCTTATGTTCCATTATTGAATATACATCCATCACAATACTATGCAATTATAAAACATTTAAAGTTCCCTCATCTACAATCTAGATTCGAGGAATTCTACACTCCACAACCATTATTAGAATTCAAGAGTTGCCCATTTCCACAAGGTAACTCATTAACTAAAATGACATAACCCCGTAATCCAACTGCAAATATTTACATAGCATTCAAAGACTCACTCAAGTGCATACTTATGGGGGGATATATGTTGTGGAGACCAAGGATCGAACCCCTACCCCTCCTTGGTTTCCCTTCTTGTGGTGTTGAAAATTAATCACTCCATCTAAATGCTCAAAAAAAGTGCATACTTGAGTTCCCACTTTATTAGATAGAAACTTAATTGATTATTGGAAAAAAATAAAAGCAAGAATCCTTAAATCAAAGTATAACACTAAAACCCAATTCATTTACTCATATACAATGATCTATAAACTCAATAAAAACCCATTATACCAAATTAAAATGCTAACATAGAACCACCATAGATCAAAAAATTGGCGTCAAAGAACAAAAGAGATATAAAGAATCATCATAGTTATTGGTAACATCAACAGTGCCTTTAAAAGAAGATTAAGCAATACACCAACTACGTATTTGTGAGTATCTTTAGTAGTATAATTGTCAATGATATTAAGGAGAACAAGTGGATGCACTATGACCTTCTCTATTGGTATTGTCGATATCTGTTATGTCTTTATCACATCCATTCTTTACAATTTCTTAAGAATTCTTTGATTTCTCCTCTGTTTGCTTTAATTTTTTTAAAGATCCTAAAGACTTGTTGGAGAGGAAAGATGCAGATGATGAAGACTTAGCAGTGGCAGTGACGGTGAAGAAAGAAGGGTTAGTCAATGGTAGAGAAGAAAAGGACAAAAGGTCAGATAGACCATCCAACTTGTGTGCCTAGGCCAAATAGGCCCAATTTCAACTTTTCCCCCCAAATAGTCCCAAAACTTTTATTTTTTGTCCTAATAAATCCAAATTCCCTATTTTCTGAACGTGTGCACATCACGCGTAGGAGTAAAATGGAGTTAATTATAAAATAATGCAAATAACATTAAAAAAAGAAGGTGAATAATGGTAACAAAGGAGTTGGATTTGGAAAGAAAAAATTTCAATTTCTCCCCAAATTGAAGAACCCTAAAATTGAAAAAATCAGAATCATCATGTCATCATCTAGAAGATCAACATCTTCTTTTTATGAATCATCAATAGCAACGCGTGTTTCAGCTACAGGTGGTCCATATTTCAACTATGAAGTGCCGGTGAAGTTTTGTTATTATAATTTGAAGGCACCAAGATGGGTTGCTTGGATAGAAAAGAATGATGGCAGAAGATTTTATTCATGTATGGTGAGCTATGAGGTAAGTTATATGTACTGTAGTTATTAATTTTATTGTAAGGTTGAAATTGAAAAAGTGGTATGTAAATTGGTATTTGAATTTACAAAAAAGGAAGAAGAATTATGTAGAGAGAAGAGGATATAATTACTTTGAATGCCATGATGAACCGTTTGATCCTCAAGCCATGGAGGTGATTAAGGAATTATAGGAAGAAAATGCAAGGCTAAAAGTTCGATGTTGCAGCTCTAAAGTCTGTGGTTTGTGATGGAAGGAAGCATGCTGAGTTTACTGAAATAGAGGTGGAATGTTTACAGCTAATGAATGAGATAAAAGCTACTAGAGATTTATGTGAGAAATATAAGTGGAAGATGGGGTTTTCTTATTTTTTTTGGTTATGAACTGGTGTATATTGGTTTTGTTTGTAGTAGCTTTATTAAACTAGTAGGTATTGGTGGGAAGACAATGTATTTTAGGTACTTTTGGTGGGTGTAGCTGCAGTGGTATTACTGAAATTTGCAGCTTTATAATGAAGAATGAAACCATTTACGTTAATCTTGGTTTTTATTAATGAAATGTTAGTAATTTAATCTTTTTATTGATTTTGATTTTAGAATAATTGGTTTGGATTGGCTTGTAACTATGTTAAGTGAGTGGAGCTAGATTAGCATGTACATATTTTAAGTAATTAGAGGTTGACTGCAAAATTAGAAAAATACATTTTGTAACTGGAAATGGTGAAAAAATCAACATTCATTGATATAAACTAGTAGTTGATGTACAATTAAGCATTAACAATTATAAATAGTGCTTCAACTAATCCCCTGTTATGATACGAAAGAAAAAAATATATCCAGAATATTCAAATAACAGTTGCCATCAGTACACAACGCTACCTGGATTTGTCTACCTCAACTCCTCTGCATAGTCCCAAATTGTTCTATAATCATCCTTGTAATCCTCTTTATGTTCAGTTATTACCTTCCTTTTAACTCTTTTTTCCATGGCATCACTAATTTCAAGCTTCAAATGCTTCTTAGAATAATCAACCATTTATTTTAGTAGTTATTTCAGGCTAGTCTTCAATTATATCACAAAAATAACTCACTAAATAATCACAAGATGCCCTCTTATTCTTCCAAATCTTGATGCATCTATAGTTTGAATTATATGTTTTTACCATAAAATCACCACTTTTATTATCAGAGATACCAAACAGCAGCCAAGGACATGCTGCTTTATAAATGCACCTTACCCTGGTATTTTCATTTTTTTTCAAATTTGATTTTAACACCTCTAGTCATAATATATTTTACAATAGCCATCCTAAATTTAGTCACACTTTGAACACCATACCCACCAGAAATGCAGGCACAGTACTTGAAGGATTGAATAATACCCTTTTGGAATTCCTCCTCTTGATGTTACCATGGCCTTCATCTCCAAATTTTTCTTCATAACTGTGCTCATCATTACTGTTCACATACTTAGTATCAGTTCTAACCTCCTCATCTACATGTTCATTGCCTTTTAGGACTTCATTAGATCCAACTTATTCTATTCCAACATCATCAAGTGGAGTTACTATTATTTTGCATTTGCTTCTATTTTTTTTGCTTTATTTCTCAAATTTGCCCTAGTTTCAACCAACTCTTCATCATCATCATTCGAGCCACCTTCATCAGCAGACTATATATAGTCTTTATCAGATTGTTCCTCAATAGTACCATGATTCTCCTCTACTTCTTTATTTTCTTTAGCATCATCTGTTTCAACTTGATGAGAACTTTGCACTTTAACATTATCACTTTATTATAGCATTTCAGCTTCATCCTCTGTCCCTCTTTTATGGAACTCAAATGCTTCTTCTTCTTGCTCATGGAATATAGATGCTTCATTTGGAACTTCAATTGGTTCTTCATCTTGTTGTTAGTAGGTAATCATTACGTTCTTTAACTTTTTTTTCAATACATTCTTCAGATATTTTTCAGAACATTCTTCAGTTTGTTCTCTACCTTCTGTTGAGCCCTCTTTCACTATGTCAACATTTATGTACCCTGACTCAGTAAACCAACCTTTACTATTGTCATAACCTGCCCTTTATCTATCACCATCACCATTAATTATATCACTCTCCTTTAACTCCATATTAAATAAATCTACTTCCCCTTTATTTACACTGTCACCTACCATTCACAAATTTCACCATGCTCACCCTGAACCTCAACATTTACATCTTCCACATTAACATCATTTACATCTCCCATTTCCTCATCACTACCAATAATAACCTCTTCCATGCACAACTGGGCTACCTCATTCTTTTCAGGTACATTAACATGATGTTCTAAATATAACTCTATATGCACAACATCAAATTCTTTGGATACACTTAGCATGTCAACTATAAAGTCATCATTATACATAAATTTAAGACCCGTTTCTATTGAATAACCACTAGGTAACTAATAAAGTTTTAGTTGTTGACCATATCCCATACTTTTAATTTTTTTTCCTAATCTTAAGATATCCTAATTTATCTATATCATACACCTTCCATTTCAGTAGATCTCCATCAATGTACCTCAACTTCGGGTCCCTTACAAACTTACCACCATGATGAATCTTAAAAATTATAGCCACATCATCATCCATCCTGTAAAAATATATGAAAAAAATAGTGTTAATGTAAATTATCAACACTTGCATGGATACCAATTTCTAAACTAATCACATACAATCAATTGCTTACCTATTTGCACTTAGATGATATCTACTCTTCTTTGGCTTAAGCACTCATATTAAATCACTGCTATTAGTGAATCACAAAATCAACTTCTACCAAGATTGTTCAAAAATAATACATCAATTTTCATTTACAATTTCTCTTCAGATATGTATTAATATTTCACGAAACAACTCACATTACAAAACTGTAGTAGTTTCTCAACATGACATGTTTCTTCCATTCACCCCAACTCCACAGTAATCCACCAATCCAATTCGCGTGATTTCAAATTAATCCTAACTAACATAATTCACGTTCCTCTGCATAATCATGATATGCACGCGTTCAAATGATAGGGAATTTGGCACAAAATAGATGAATATTAGTTGGTTTCAAAAAATATGGTGTCATATGTATTTTCGCTCAAATAGCTTTTTTTTTTTCCTTATAGGCATAGAAAATTTTAAAAAAATTTAGATGTGAGAAAATATTATTTTTCTCAGTCGCTTGAATGATAAATGAGTACTAGATGACATTTATAATATGATATATATTATGGTTTATGGGTTGAGAAGTTTGCAATTTGTGACTTAAAAGTGAATTAGACTGAAGTAATTTTTGTAATTTTCCACTATCTGTTAGGTAGAATGAGTTTAAGGACATTTGAGAATATAACACTACAGTCATACTTTACATTTCACTAGTATTTTAGGCATGATATATATATTTTGCTATTTCGGCCATATTATATGTATACTTGAATATGAACTAGTACAATACATATATGAATGTACTGGATATATATTGATTTGAAATGTATATTTTGAACAACTTGAATATTTAAGAAATAAATTCAAAATTTAGGAAGTGTGCACCTGATGTTTTATGACTCAAATCTTGAATTTTGTTTCTGATAAAGAAAGACCTTCAAACTAATTTCAAATATTAAAAAATAGGTGTATACTTAATGGTTTCAAAAAATTTAAAGTTTTGTGAATTTTTGACTTATTTGGTTATTTTTTATTTGTAAAAATTATAAAATTTTAAGGACAAATTATGAATTAGAAAATAATATTTTTCTTAGCCATTTTGCTAAAAAATGATCATTATTTTTAACATGATTTTGTGAATTATGAGTTGATAAGTTGAGATTCATCATACTAAAAAAGAATAGACTTGGAAAAAATCTCTTTTCATCTAGCTATTGGCTGTATAAAAAAATTTAAGAATGCTCATGAATGAAGGGCTGCACATATATTTTGAATTTCATTAGCATTTTAGGTCTAAAACATATATTTCAATATTTCGGCAATCTTTTATGTATGCTTATGAAATTAAATATATTTATTTATAATGAATATGTATATAAAACTTTACTTGCACATTTGAACCACAAAAAAAATATTCAATAATAAAATTCAAAAATTCAAGAGTGTACACATATAGTAGTTTGAGCTTTCATCTTTTAAAATTTTCAAGAACTATGGTCTTCTTTACTTCAAAGGATGTTATCCCACTATGAACACTTCCATGTTTTTATGACTTAATAGCTCTTTTAATACATCTACTTTTGTGGTATATCTTTGCTCAATGATATCTCTTCAAAACTTTTTATCCCATTGTTATTAACTTTTCAATTTATTTTCTCAAATCACCATTGAAGTTCATATAGAAGTAAATAAGTAAATAATTAAATAATTCCAAGCCAAAGCACTTTGAGTATTATTTGCACCTCCACTCATTTTTGCTTATACTGTTGGTAATTATACCAATCTATGTTCACTAGTGCATCTTTACTTCAATATCATGATCAGGCTTTTCTACTGACTGAAGAATGTAGGAAGATAAATATTGCTTGTGAAGTCTCTTGCTTTGAATGGCAATAGTTGAGGTCTTTGTATTTCAGTTCTATACGACTTTGTGTAGGCGGCGGGATTTAACGCATGTCTCAGTATTCAACAACTATTTAACAATTACAGTATTATGTAGCCTTTGCAACCCACTTAGGAGATACAAAACTAGTCACAAAGACTAAAATTGGAGATAAGAGTTACCACCTGGTTAAAGACTAGGACCGCCAAATTTTATGCCAACTAGATTCTATTAAGGCCTAGTAACTACACTTCAGAGATTAAGTTCAAAAATTGGGTATGAGCTTAAGTCTTGCCTAACCTTATGGTTGGCCTCCATTTGTATTTTGCCCATTATGGTTATTTATTTTTAACTATTTTCTTATTATATACATTTATGTTGTTTTATAATACAACATGCATCACAAGCATCTAAACATAACAATAATAAAAATCATTCAAGGAAAAGGGGAAGAAGAAAAGAATTACAACCCATGAATAAAAAATAAAATAAAAATAAAACTATCCTAACCTATAAAGAAAAGGAAAGAAAAATGAATTACAACCCCATTAAAAATTACAATCAACTAAAAACAAATGGGCTTGTTAAAAGCCTAACTTGGAAATCAAAGTCGTAAGTCCACTTAAATTGATCATGCCAAATTGTTAGTTAATCCCACATTTAGTATTACAATAATTCTGTAAGAATAAAACTATTGATCCCAAAAATAGAATAATGAAAAACAATAAAATCTAAAAAGTACTAATCAGTATGGAAGTGAGGATTCAAGAATGATATTCATGTTTGAGGGAATGTCAATTTACAATTCTATATACACAATTTAAACAATATTATACATGCATATATGAAACTAATTAAACTAGTAAATGAAAATAATAAAAAATAAATAGCATGAAAATAATAAAAAATAAATAGCATTTTTATATCATATGAAATCAATGGAGTAAATTAAATCATGGAAATATGTTGAACCATGTCACAACATTGTAGAATAGTAAAATGAAAATAAAATAAGTCATCTTATAATAAAAAGGTAAAATAAGATTTTAAACCTTTGAGATCACAAACCTAATATTATATAGATGATTGTTTCTTCACAGAGTCAATTGTCTCAACAAAGAGTCGGTCGGCTCCCTATAAAGATGATCATCTCACCATTTTCAACACTGAAAATATAGATCGAGAATTTTATTTGTTTTCACTAGCAGGCAAAATTTATTTTGGAAACAAAGATGAAGTGAAAATATTATTTTCAAAAGATTATTCTAAGAAACATACTCGAAAGGATTGAAATCAAATAAACACATTAAATTAAAATAGATAAAAAAAATAAAAAATTTTAAAACAGAATAAGAGAAAACTCACTGAAACCGTTATAAACACCTTGGGTAAGTAGAAGCTCAAGTATGGGGAGAGATAAAAAACTTTACTGACAAAATAAAATATCATGGATAATGTTAGGAGATTTTAATGCATATATGTATCTATCAAAGAAGTAAGGGGGAGTCATTTTACTTAGTCTCAATCATTATTGTTGCAAGAATTCATAGACAACTGCAAAATGATAGATTTCGAGTTCATTGGGCAATATTTACTTGGCTCAATATATAGGTAGATGAAAATACTATTGCATCAATATTGGATAAAGCTATAGCAAATATTAAGTGATGTGTCATGTATGAATATGCCCAAATCGTATACGGAGAATTTTTAGGTTTAGATATCACAAACTCTTGATTCGTCAATGGCAAGATCAATTTAGAAAAGTTAAGAGAGGATTCAAATTTTAGGTAAAATGGTTATGAGATGTAGAGTGTGTAAAAGTAGTCAAAGCAACTTGGGAATCTATAGGAGAGCCAACCAATAACTCATAAATTATTTTAGTGCATAAGGGAGCTAAAACAATGGAGTAATAATAAATTTAGTAATAATTTAGAACAAAATTAACAAATGTAAAGCTAAGCTCAACAAAATTTTTATGGAGATTTTACTGTGGATAAAAGGGAGGAGGAGAAGATGTTAAAGAAAGAAATTCAAGAATCATGGTTTGAGGTTCATTGGCAATAGAGCAAAAATTGACTGGCTTGAAGTGAGGAAAATAATACTTAATTTTTCACCTATTAGTAATACAAAAAAGACAAAGAAACCAAGTTATCAAGATTTTAAATCAACAAGGTAACTAGATATTTAATAAGGAAAATATACAAAAAAAAGCAGTAAAGTTCTACTAAAAATTACCAAAAAGAAAGAATTAGCATTTGTGGAAGAGTACAACAAAGTATCCCAAAGTTGGTCACTCTAGAAATGAATTAAAACCTGCACATAGAGATCAAATGGGAAGAAGTTCGTTGAGTTATTTTTTTGTACTAGTAAAATTGAAGGCACTAGTCCAGATGGTTATTTAGGAGTATTTTTCCAATATAATTGGAAACTTATGAAAGCAGACATAGTTAAGTTACTTTAAACGTTTTTACTAACCATTCCATTCTTTAAGCTTTAAACAAAACAATAATTGCTTTAGTTCCAAAAGTAAAATAATTAGAAAGCTTCACTAAATATAGACTAATTAACAGTAATATTTTGTATAAAGTCTTTTTAAAAGTAATAGAAAATAGGCTTAAAATTTAGATTACTACATTGATTAGTCCTTATCAAACATCATTCATTTTTGAGTGTAGTGTACAAGAAAATATAATAGTCATATATGAAGCTATGCATGGGTTGAAAAAGAGTAAGGTTAAAAAGTATAGAAATATAGCAATCAAGATAAATATAGAGAAGGCATACGACATAGTGGACTAAGATTTTTTAGAATTAGTTATGATGCATTTGGGGTTTGATGATTAATCATTGAGTTGACTACATTTATATCAGAACAATGCAATTCTCAATAGCCTTAAACAATTATCTAATTAAGTATCGTAAAATGTCAAAATGGGCTCAGATAAGAAGACCCCTTATCTCTATATTTATTTTTTTCATGGTTGATGTCCTTTCTAGAATAATTGAACATGAATTTTAGCAAGTCAGTCTTATGGGTTATATAATCATAAGGCATTGTCAAACTTGTACTTGCAATCTATTCATAGATGACACAATGTTAATAAAAAAAGTAGCCATCTTGGAAGCTCATAGGTTGAAAGGAGTATTAGTTGAGTATCCATAAGCATCAGGTCATAAACCAAACCTGTAGAAATGTAGTATTCTTTTTAGTATGAATATTAAGGCTCCAAATAAGAGCACTATTTCTCATATTTTTGGTATTTTTGAGTGAAATTCTCTGATGAAATACATGAGTATTCCTACAAGATAGGATCATTCAAGAACTTAGCTATTTAACGTTTTTTTCAAAATGTGCTGGAAAAAAAAATTTAAACCTAGAACTCTAACTTCCTATTACCAATTGGCAGAGAAGTTATGGTACAAGCAATTACTCAAGCTATACCGATGTATATAATGTCTGTGTTTGTGCTTTCGAACAATGTGATCAAGAAATTGGAGTTAATGATATCATAATTTTAGTAGAACTAGGATATCTTAGCAAGGAAAATACACTAGGTTTCTTCAAAAAACTTGACAAAAAATAAAACTAAAGGTGGTATGGGACTAAAGGAAACTACTATATTCAATTAAGCATTTGTAGCAAAATAAAGTAAGGTAATTCTTGAAAATCCAAACTCCTTTTATGCTAAATTTTTAAAAAATATTTACTTATATAATTGCTCATTTTTAAACCTGAAACTTCACAGTAACCCATTCTTATTTCCGTTAAAAATACTATATTTAGCCCTTATTTTTGAAAAAAGAATAAAGGGCTCTAACCATTCAAGGATTCCCTAACCTTTAGATGTTAAAATCATCATGGAATTCTGTAGGATTGCATCACAATCTCTGCCTCAGAACTAATTTTGGAAGTTGCCATCCTTTTATCATTTTTAGTTTTCTTAAGGTCTAAAGAAAACTCAAAATGATTTAGCTTCCTTAAACTATCCATAATAACCTGCAAAATTCATGTTATTCCTTGACATATAAATAGTGATAAGTTGATTGGATTAAACAATTGCTTTTTTTTATTACTATTCATTGAAAATGTTTTGCTAATTTAACCATATGTTTCATAAAGGAAGCTTATAATTTCTCCAGTTGTACTCCAAATGAATTTGAACTGGCTAAAGGAAGAGATGATTCCAACAGGATATGAGAGCCATCTAGTTGCCCAAAAATATGCTATTCTGGTAAAGAACAATTACGATGACTAAAATTGAATCCAGCTTCCCGATCTTTCTATGTATTACATGTATTAAGCACTAGCTCAAAAGATTTAGAAATAATAGGTCCTAAATTAATTAATGTGATGGAAAATAGAAACTTGTAGAGGCAAGGACTCATGCAACGTTGAATCAGTTTGCATAGGCAAAAGAAGCTGAATCTTTAAGCAATTTTATGAGAAGAATTTGGATTAATAGAAACAACATTAAGCAAATGCTTATTATGAATTATATATGCTTAAAGAGATGGATCATATGACCAGGTTGAAATGTTAATAACTTCAAGTTTAGTTTCACATTCATCTTTACTGTGTCCCAATATACACACCAATAATAGAAATTTGGAAAATGTTCATAATAAAAATAAATTTGACTCTCCCCTTTCCTATTAATGATCATTGAATATTGGCAGAGAGCTTGTGTAACATTTACCTTTACATGAATTCAAATACATTTGCCCCATGAGTTCATATTCATATCATTTGATTCTTTAACTATCCTAATTTTCTCATATATTTTTATTATTGAATTCTTGTCCCTATGATTCAAGGGAAGATTGCACAGTTGAACCTAAAATAAACAATAATTCAAACTCACTTAGAAGGTTTCTAATCTCCTTTTAGCTCTCTGAAAATGATAAGTTGACAATTATAATGCCACGAGCTCTATCTTATAATCCATAATTTATCTACTTTAGATTAAAACTTATAAACAAAAGGAATATTGGCTACCTCTTAAAGTTGAAACCTTTTTGAGAGTTTTTGAGCTCATTGGAAAGTGCTAGAGACCACTTTCATATTAAAAGGTTTTCTTGAGGAAAGCCGCCTAACAACTCTTAGGAAAAGGTTATGCAACAGAGATGCAGCGGAAGCATGTGCCCTACAGGGGTGAAATTTCAAAAATTTCACTTGCATAACTCTTCATCACATGAAGAATTTCTATGCCCAAGATCCAATTTGTAATGAACACATAGCTAAAATAAAACACACAAGCATGTATACATAACCACTTCGAAGTTCAAGTTCAAAGTAACTTATAAACTCCAAGTGTTTGACGAAGACCACAAGTATCTACTACTTTGGTATGGATGATTCAACTCTTGAATCATATGCTCTAGCCACCCAAATGTATGGCCTCTAGCTTAAATCACCAAGCTCTCACCAAATTACCTTTCTTTCCTAGATTTAATTAGGAGTAAGTCCCTCTTTAGTGACCCTCACAAAAGCTTGCTCTAATTTAATCTACCAAGCAAGAACAATTAAGGGTTTGTGTGTTTTGATTTCTTTTAGTATTAGTGTTCACGTTTTTGTCCAACAAAAACTCTCCATCATTTTTGTTCAACACTTGAACAAAGGTTGAAGATGAAAATCCAACACCCACACCAAAAGATGCATATCCAAAAACACTAAGGACAAAAGAAAGTGTAGAGATTACCAAATCATCATGACATCATGCATGACATCACCATAACATCATCCATGACATCACCATGACATCATCATGACCTCATCCATGACATCATGGGGTCCCATCACATGACATCATCATGACACTTGTCACTTAGTGTATATATACACTTGACAAGTGTCCTTATAAGTGTCCAAAGATGAAGTAGACAACACATCCAATGTATAAGTCTACAATACATCTTTTATACTTGTATAATACAACTAACCAAATCTCTACATCAATTATATGGACTTGGGCTTACCATTGGGCCAACACTTGGTCCAAAACTCAATCCATTATATCAATGGACCTAGATAAGGTTGATGGGCTATCTCAACACTTTGGATTAATCTTCGGCCCAAAACTCTTTTAAGCCTAAGCCCATACAACTTGGGTTATTAATTCAAGTCCAAGTGATACAACCAAATCTTTACATTAATAATATGGACTTGGGCTTACCATTGGGCCAACACTTGGTCCAAAACCCAATCCATTAAATTAATGGACCTAGATAAGGTTGATGGGCTATCTCAATGCTTTGGATTAATCTTTGGCTCAAAACACTTTTAAGCCTAGGCCCATACACCTTGGGCCATTAATCCAAGTTCAAGAATATACAACACACTTATTATTAATTCATTACCTTAATTAATATCCAATATTAATTAAGTAC
>CATIWO010833371.1:0-13247 GCA_949673435.1 Macaranga tanarius | reverse complement strand
TAAGCGGTAATAAACTCTAACCAACCATATGTGGATGACCGTGTCACCTCAGGTCAAAGGACCATATGCACCATTATGTCCAAGATTGTGATTGTTGACTAAAGTGAATACCCATGCAATCATAAATCTTACGTCACATGTTCGATCCACCCATCACATGAGTATCCACATATCTATTCTGATATCTCATATCAAGTAGCATGAGACTTACTACCTCCCACTATCGATATCACAAACCGATCAAGGAAAATAGATAGAGGTGATAGTCGAAGGATTAATAGTACCCATATATTAATCCAATGATTATGAATATTTATAGCATATGTACCAAATGAGTTTGTCACTCATATTATCAACTCTTGATAATAAACTCATTTAACATAATACTACGGGTAAATACTCAAATAAACAAACACTTTGATTTAAATGAATATTTTATTGCAAAAGGGATAAATATACAATGTCTACATACAATAATGGCCCTATGGCACATCTATACTAACAGTTAATTATGTACATCAGCAGAACAAATAGCTCTGTGACACCTGTCTCACTGTCTCTTGTTTTTTCTGTAGACAAAGTAGCACAACACACACTTCTGTATTGCACTCACTCTTACACAAGCCATGCATAACATTTTTGACAAAAGGGCACGATTTGTCTTTATTTATTTTATCAAAATAAATTTGTGATTGGTTTAAATGGCATCTCTTTCCAGCTCAGCCCTTATTATAAATAGGTCATTCTGCTTTCATTAAAGGGCAGAGAGAATTATATTGAAAAATCATTTGCATTGCACTTCATACATTGCTCATTTACTCTCTCAAGTGCTTATAGGATTTATTTGTATTTTCTTGAGTGAAATTTGGGAGAAAAACATTGAAAATCTTTTGTAATCAAGTGAGGAAGGTCTTCAAGCACCTAGTGATAAGCTTGTGGTGAAAGTTTCCTGGTTGATCTATAAAACCAACAGTGAGGAGCAGTATTCTGGTTATGTTCAAAAACCAGTGGGTTGCATTTTTCTGGAGCTATTTGAAAACTAGATAGGGAGCAGTTTCTGAATCTATTTGAAAATCAGTTTGTGGGATAGTTCTAGCAACAGTGTAGTTGTGGATAGGACAGTACTCCAAGGCTTGTCTCTTGCCCGCTAAAATAGACTGAGATTAAGAGAAAATCTTGAGGAGTGCCTCAAAGAGTGGATGTAGGCAGGTAGTTAAACCACGATAAAATTATTATGTCTGATTTCTCATTTCTTTGCTCTTTATCTTTGGTTCCATACATGCTCATAATTATTTCTGGTTCTAATTTCTATTGTTGATTCATTTTCAACTGAATCCTTGCTTGAAAATTAGCTCCTACGCTCGCACTATTTTCTTTCATGCTTTATTTTGATTCCTTATTCAAAAAATCTAAAAATATTAGCTTTACTCTGTAGTTAAACCATTCTGCTCTTTCAAATTTAGCTCTGATGTCTTGAGTCCTTTATTTCAGTTATTCACTATGATCTATTAGCATTGATAAATAGCTTTTCAAAACTTCTGCTGTACTAGTTATTGTCAAAATTAGTTTTAAAGTTTTTATATCATTTTATGAAAAGAGCTCAATTCACCCCCTCTCTTGAGCAGCCTATCGGACCCAACAGTCATAATGGTTTAAAGTGATCATGAAAAAGAGTTCGAGAACAAGATATTTGAAAATTTTTGTGATGAATTTAGAATAACCCATAACTTCTCAACTCCAAGGACACCTCAGTAAAATGGTGTTGTGGAAAGGAAAAATAGAAACTTACAGGAAATGGCTCGAACAATGCTCAGTAAAGCTAATCTGCCTAAGTACTTCTAGGCTGAAGCTATCAACACAACATGCTATATTTTAAATAGAGCTTTAATAAGATCTTCTTTGAAAAAGACTCCCTATGAATTATAGAAAGGTAAGAAACCCAATGTAAGTTACTTCAAGGTCTTTGGATGTAAATGTTTCATTCATAATAACAAGAAAAATTCACTTGCTAAATTTAATGCAAAATCAAATGAAGGAATTTTCCTTGGATATTCTAAACATAGTAAGGTTTATAGGGTTTTAACAACAGAACGCTTAGTGTTGAAGTCAATTCATGTAGTATTTAAAAAAACTAACCAAACTCTACTAACTAGAGATGTTGTTGATGACTTTCTTGTAAGTGCAGAAAATCCCATGCATGAGCAAGAGGAACAAGCTAAAAATACTCAAGAAAGGGAGAATGTTCAAGTTCAAAGTCCTAATCGAGCAGAAGAAAATCAGAAGGAGAAGAACCTAGAAAATTAGTTTGATTTAGTGCCAAGCTTTTAGCCTGATGAAACTCAGGAAAATCAGCAGAACTCCAATAATGACCTACCAAATGATTAGAGATATTAAAGAAATCATTCAAATGATAACCTCTTGATAAGACCATCAAGCCAACTCACAACAAGGAGTGCATTTAGAAAAATGATTGGAAATGTGGCATATGTCTCCAATATAGAACCCAAGATAGTACATGAAGCGCAACAAGATGAAAATTGAATTCTAGCAATGCAAGAGGAGCTAAATCAGTTTAAAAAAATGTCTAGAAATTAGTTCCTAAACTAAAGAACCAAACTATGATTGGAACTAAATGGTTATTCAGAAACAAGCTTGATGAGCATGAAAATATAACAAGGAACAAAGCAAGACTGGTTGCTAAAGGTTATAACTAAGAAGAAAGGATATATTTTGATGAGACATTTGCATCGAATTTGAAGCTATAAGAATTCACTATGCTATTGCATGTCTCAAGGACTTCAAGCTATACTAGATGGATGTAAAGAGTGCCTTCCTTAATAGGTGTTTAAATGAGGATGTGTATGTGGATCAGCCCCTTAGTTTTGAGAACCATGACAAACCTAATCATGTCTACAAGTTAACAAAAGCTTTGTATGGTCTCAAATAAGACCCCAGGGCTTGGTATGAAAAACTAAGCAAGTTTCTGTTATAGAAGGGGTTTGTAAGAGGAAATGTGGACAAAATACTCTTTACCAAGAATCAACTTGAGGATATTCTGATAGTCGAGATCTATGTGGATGACATTGCATTTAGTGCCATTAAAGAGAGCATATGTAAGGACTTTATTGATATAATGATAGGAGAATTTGAAATGAGAATGACGGGAGAGCTGATTTTTTTTGGGTCCACAAATAAAAAAGTATGAAGATGGGATTTTTACAAATCAGTCCAAATATATCAGAGAGTTGTTGAAAAAGTTCAAAATGTTTGAAGTTAAAGCTAGCAGAACCCACATCAGTGAAAGTACTTAATTAGAGAAGGATGAGAAAGGTAAATATGTAGATAGCAAGGTATATCAAGGTGCCATTGGCTTTTTACTCTATCCCATTGCAAGTAGGCCTGATATTCATTTTAGTTTCTGTTTATGTGCACATTTTTAAGCTAATCCTAAGGACTCACACTTAAAAGCTGTTAAAAGGATCAACAGATATCTTATAGGAACTTAAGACTTAGGTCTTTGGTATCCTAAAGATACAATATTTAATCTTATTAGATATGGTGATGCTGATTTTGCAAGAAGTAAAGTTAATTGAAAAATCACTTTAGGCATATGCTACTTTTTTAACAATGCTCTAGTTTCCTGGTTCAGCAAAAAGAAAACTTCAGTAGCTTTGTCAACTGCGAAAGCTGAATACATAGCAGTTGGAAGTTTTATGGCTTAAATTTTGTAGATTAAGCAAGAATTAGAGGATTATGGCTTGAGGTACACTCATATTTTGATTTTGTATGATAATACAAGTACTATAAACTTAACAAAAAATAATGATTTGTACTCAAGAGCAAAGCACATTGAAATTAGGCATCACTAAATTAGAGATTATGTTCAAAATGGGGATATCGAACTAATTTTTATTCCAACAGAAAATTAGCTTGCTGACATTTTCATAAAACCCTTAGGAGAGGATCAATTTTACGAAATTAGAAGGGAACGGGTTGATGAACTTGGGATATAGTGAACATTTTAAGTCTTCATTTTATGAATTTTTGTTTACATTTTTCACTCTTGCATTTTATATCTATGATATGTAGCAATTTTATATGCACTTGCACCATCATGCATTTCATCCATATTTCATTTAAAATTTTTTTGGCCACTTAAAATTTGTACAATATTTTGGAGTAATTCATATAATTTAGAAATTTGAGCTTGAATATAAATATAGCTTGAAATTAATTTCTTTTCGGTCTTGATTAGTGTGTTATGAAATATTTTCTTTCATCTTTGAAATTCCAATTTGCCTCTCTTGTCACTTTAACTCACATGAACCACTTCATGCTTGTGCCTATTGAATAATTTTTCTTGTTTAGTCAAAACCAGTGTAACCTAAAATGCTAAACTTATGAACATCAATATTTGTGCACTAAAAGTTGTTTAACTTAGTTGCTCATTTTAGAAATATTTGAAATTAAGTCCTCGAGGATATTGGGTCAGGATCAATTACCTCTGGGCTTTTAACAAATTAAACTCATTTTGTTTTTATTTTTTACTAATTCTTTCTTTGAATTCTCTTTTTATTTCCAATATGAATGAACCAATTCTTTTTAAAAAAAAATTCTATCTTTTCTTCCTTAGCCATTGCTCCACTTTCTATCTAAATACCTTGTTGATTCTAAAAATTTAATAGGAAGAAAAAGTAAAAGAACCCATGAGTTAAGCTCTAATAGCTCTAAGAAATCAAAGAAGATGATTAAAAATTAATAAAAAATAGAGAAATCGAGGAAAATTTTGAAAAAGAGCATGTGGAGAAAAAGAAGGTAAAAAGTGATTAGGAGAGCAGTGAAGTGAAAAAAAGAATTAGTGGAAGTGAATCAAAATAAGAAGTCAAGAAAAAACTAAGAATTGAGATTTCTGTAGAGAGTGAAGCTAATAATAAATCTCAGTCTGATGTAAAAAAATGCAGAGAATAAAATGAGAAAAGTAAAATTCTCATGGCAAAATAGAAGAGACTGATTCAAAATATTTCAGGATGACTTGAAGACTTCGTTACGAAGTGCTGGAATGAGGTTGACAACTTTCTCAAAGAAAGTGAAAAAAGAGCATGCTACTAACAATCAGGATCAATAGAATATGAGGATGAAAGAAAAGCAATAGGCTAAATAAGTAAAGCCCCAACCTATTTCATCCAAACTATTACCCTCTAAACCTCTTCCACCACCATAGAGAGTAACTAGATTTAGCTTCATTTTTCGTACCAAACCTATGAAGCTAGGGGAAATCAGGTCTGAACCAAACCCAAAGGAGTCTAGTTTCATTTCTTTCTCTTATGAATAATTAGCTTATACACTTTTTAATGCACTACTTATTATGTTTATTTGCTTAACTTTATAGTTATGCTTGGTTCAATCCTTTCCCTCTTTATCTTTTTTTTGTGCCTAACTTTTTGATTGATGACAAAAAGGGAGAGTAGAGTATTTGATTTCTTAATTTCTTGATCTTCATTGATTCTTATTTCTTTTTATTTTTGTGTTTGTTGAACTTATTTATTTTTGTGCTTGTTGAACTTGTATGTTTTTATGCTTGTTGAACTTGTTGATCTGAACTTGCTACTAGCCTTATATACATTGCTTTGTTTCTACCTTGCCTTCCCTTCCCTTTTATTATTGTTTTGTGTTTGTTGAACTTATTTGTTTTTGTGCTTGTTGAACTTGTATGTTTTTATGCTTGTTGAACTTGTTGATCTGAACTTGCTACAAGCCTTATATACATTGCTTTGTTTCTACCGTGCCTTCCCTTCCCTTTTATTATTGATTTTTGTTCTTGATCGAATTATGTCCTTAGTTTCTTATTTTTCATTCAAAGAAAAATCCTCAATATATTGTAATAATTTCACTTTTTGTTTAATGCTCTGAACTGCAATTTTATATTATGATAAAATTAGCTTGACTGAAGAAATTAGCTTAATATATTTAGGTTCAATCTTTGATTTCTTTATAGTATGTCTTTGATCTAGAATCATTAAAAAATTCAGGGAGAGAAATTTTTGCACAAACTCAGAGGGAGCCTCTCTTTTGCTTTAAAGTTTTTTAATCATGCATGACATTATACATATCATCACTTCATTATCTTATCGTTGAACTATTTTATTTATGTAAAATTAAAATTTTTATCAAGTTTTGTCATCATCAAAAAAGGAGAGATTGTTGACTAAAGGTAACAATCTTTATTAATTTTTAATGATAACAATATTTGATAAAAATGGGTACTAATGGTTTTGTACAAGTGATGTACAAAGGACCATCAAAGAAAAAGATCAAATGTAAAGTTAAGAGGATCAATCCCAAAAATTGCAAAGCTTCAAGGCATGAAACCCAAGAAGACTCTTGAAGCTTGTATAGATAATGGTAGGATATTTTAGTATTTTAGAGTTTTTATTAAGGGTAAAAGAAAGAAATAACCGTAGTCTCGGAAGCCAAATTTGCCTATTTGCACAAAATTGGCAAAAATCTTTTTGCGAAAAATTGAAGTTTTTGGTTTACCAAATAACATACAAAAATGGCAAGAGCCTTTTAAAGTAGGAAAAATTGTTTTTAAAAGACCAAGGTTGTTTTAGAAAAGATTCTTCATGTGACAAATCTAGAAATTTTCTAATAAGCTAATTCAGAAAAGTTGACTTAAAAAGCTACAGAAAAGCTAGGTCAAGTCTTCAAAATCAGTTTTGTGCTATTTTTTGCAAAGATAATTTTATTTTCATTTTTCATATGTTTTGAATTATGGGATATTTCTTAGACATATTGGTATATAGGGTAACTCTGTTTGCATATATAAACAATGTTTACCAATCATTCAAAAGTGTGTGTGTAGGGATCAAAATTGGTTTTCATTAAAAGGTTTTATTATGCTTCACTGGATGATTTATTTTCTCTCTAATATCTATAGGTTTATTTATAATTTTTGAGAGAGAGACAAACCATCTTTAAATTCGTTGTTAGTAAGTAGTGGATGCTTAGTTTCTAGAGCTATTCAAAACTAGGGTTGTGTACAGTTTTTGGATCTGTTGGGAAAACCAGTAAGAGCGTTAGTTGCTAGAGCTACTAAAAACCAGCTTAAATGACAACTTAGGTTAGGGTAAATTTAAGGTTGTATTTGACTTGTCTCTTTCCTATGAAAAGAGATTTTGAGTTAGTGAAAAATCTTAAGGAGGGTTCCTTAACGAGTGGATGGATGCAAGGGGTGTTGAACCATTATAAAATTACTTGTGTTGATCTCTACTCTTTTTTCTTGTTCTTATTTGTTTTATGTTTCAACCCTCACTCAATTAACTTGCTTTTGTTTACTTTTGTTCATAAAAATTAGTGGTTTTATTATTTCTTTGAGTTTGTGAACTTAAAAGTTAAAATTTAAAATTTGTCTTTCAATCTCAAAAATTAGCTTACTGGTTAACTTTAGTTTTCTCTCAAATTTATTTTTAAGCTCAATTCACCCCCCTTCTTGAGCAACCTAACAGACCTAACAAATTTATACACTAGAATATCACCTTTCACTTGGTTCATGTTTTAACTTAATTATAACTAACTTTATCCTAAATTGAATTATGCATATGATGCTCATTAACTAATATTCTTATAAATCATTCCCAAGCAATTATAAGTTTATTTAATTATTTTAATTTTTAGCTACTATTTACGGACTCCCACCTCACTGAGTATAATTTAACAAATCCTTAACTAAACTTAAGTCTAATAATGAATCCTGCAATATTGATAATTAAAAGGTTTTCCAACACAATTAATATCAATAGATTTTATTCTAGATTATTAATCATCTTCCAGTCTTATAACACTTGTTTGAATATGTAGTATAAACAATAAGTCCAAAGCATACATCACCTCCCCAGTCTCAACATACTTTAAAAATAACCAATCATTGAATATAATTAAGTATAAAAATAAAACCCATATATAAAAAATCAACTTAGATTAAAGCAAAAATTAATTGTCAATACATCCCCAAGCTACCTAAATCAATCCTAGTATATAACAAAAATCTAACCTAATAATGTCATGTTTATAAGAACAAAACTCATAAACATCCTTGCAAACAACCCAACGAAATTAAAAAAAAAAAGAGATAAGAAACCCCAAATCTTTTTGAATGCTTAAATGCCATAATCAATGGTCTTACACTTGAATGCCAATGATTAATGAACATTTTTATGGTTTTTAAATGAAAAAGTATGACGAATAATGAATGAATGTGTTGTAGATACTATATTCCACATCCTAAAAATCCTTTGTATAGAGGTAATGACCCCTTGAAAAAGTGAGATTTGGATTAGCCTTAAAAAGATTGGATCCTTATTGAACTCTACCTCATGACACGGCTATGTCTCTTCTCGCACGGTTGTCACTTTTTTTTAATTTGCTTCTATCCAACGCAATACAGTTGTGTTAACCCTAGTATGGCCATGCCAAACTTGATCAACTTTTACTTTGCTCTCAGGTGTTTATCGCACAATTATGTCAAGCATAACACAGTTGTGTCATAACTCTTCAATTGCTTCTGTTGACTTCAGCATGGTTGTGTGGACTTGCAGCACACTTCGACAGAAAGCTTCCTCTTTTATTCATAATTCTAGCACGACCATGCCACCATATGCGCAGCTGCGCATAGTATGCCACCTTTATTGTTTGTTTAATTTTAATTCGTTTGAAGCACACTTCAAATCCAACTCAACTTCCATATATCTAAACCTTACAAAACATGGAAACAGACATCACATGCAACTAAATTTCACTAAGTAATAATTAAATACAAATTATAATACTAATTCCTAAACTTTAAGAAAAAATTAATCCTATACCTAAATGGATTATGCAATTAAGTTCAAACTAAATAATAAAACTAAACCTAATTTATTCTTAAATGCATAATAACCTCAATAAACCATAATTAAATGAATTTTAACTAAATTTACCCAAATTTACATACAATAACACATAAAATCACATAAATATTGACTCAAATATACTACAAATATGAGTTTATCAAGTATCGATATGGAGATTTTTTAATTTGGTACGGTATTTGAGATTTTATTTTTGAAATCCCCAAAATTTAATATGATTCTAGATATTTTAAATCCTTGGATTTCCTCGACCCATGCTCATCCTTACGTGTAAGGACTCAATGAAAAAAATAGAATAGTTTAGGGATGAAAAAATGAGTTTTATGTATATATTTTATAGTAAAAATTAATAAAGTTCAATGATAGACAACATATAATGTTAGAGTATATTTACCACAGATGTATTCTTGCATGAATAGATTTATATTGTCTTGTTATAAGATAATTCAACTTGTATAACAAACATTTAGGCCATATATATATTTCTAAAAAAGATGTATATATATAGAAATAATGTGATTTTTACTATATTTTTCAATTTTTCATAATTGATTCATGACTAAATTTGTAAAAGTTTTGAGCATACTCGAGATCTTATTTTGGATCAAGTAATTATAATGGAGTAATGTACTACTGTCAGCACCCAAATTTTATACTACTAAAGAATACATTTAAAACCCGATGATGATCACCAAATAATAGGAATGCACTAAACATAGCAGTATGGCAGTCATTGGAACTAAAGCCCATCAATTTAAATTTAAGATCCAAAACATATTAACTCTATTAACCCTAAGTAAGTAGAACCCAAAGTATACAGGCCTAGTTCGGCCTAATTAATGGATGAGGATAAGCTTTATCTTATCACTTTTAATGAAAAGGTTAATCTCATTAAAGATGAGATAAGGTATTATCTTAAAAGCTTATAAGATTATTCTAAAAGATAAGAGGATTATTTTTAAAATAAAAATACATATTTATCTTGTTCATCTCTTGGTATCTATAAATAAAGCTCTTGTAGAAGCTAAAGGATGACTTTTTGGGAGAGAAATTGAGAGAAAAGGCTTAAAATGTGATTATGTATTTCTTTAGGCTTTAGAGACGCTAATTAAAATAAGCTAGACTTAAGTTGTAATTGTGTCGTTTTCATAAATTTCACTTAATAAAAATAGAATTAGAAACCTTTGCTGGAGCTTTTGTCTATGCCATTCTACCATTATAGTGCTGACTTCTAATCATAGTGGTGTCCTAAGAGTTCTACAATTAGGTTCTTCATTTCCTTTTTCTTTTTTTCCATTGTTTTTATGCATTATCTAATTTTCTATCTCTTCTTTTTCCTTATTATTTATTTATTTTATTTTTATTTCTTGAATGTGATTTTGCATAGATTTTATTTTCGCCTTTTTTCTGAATATTTTTCTTTGTTTTAAGATTAAAAATAACATTTGTAAAAGGCTTGTTTTGATTTAGTAAAAATCATTTTTAGATTTTTATTAAAAAGAAAAAAGATTTTTAGTGTTGTTTCTGTGCTTTGCTGTGGTATAGAAGTGATCACCTAGTCGTGCAGGCAATTGACTTTTCATTGAGTTAAATGCTTCTGGGGTCAAGCGATTGTTTCTATGTTAGTTCAATTTGCATGCAAAAATCTTAATTTATGTTAATTCACTTTATTTTCATGTTTGTAATAATATGTGAAGTTGATTTAAGTTATATTTATCTGTGTGCATTTAGTTTACTCTAATAGTTTATTGGACTTAGGATTTGATTTATAATGAAATTAGTTTGTAAACATGAATCAATTTTCTATTTAAAACAACATGATTAGGATTATATTTGTGTTTTATGAATTATGATTTTGAGTTGATTTAATGGAATGGCATGATTTAGGGTTACAATGTTTTTTGTGATTTTTCTTGAAAATTATTTTGTGTATGTTCTTTTCTTATTAGCTTTGGACTAATCTTTTGATTTTGTAGATTAGTAAGCTAGGTAGATGAATTATGCCTAATGAGAAAGTCCAGTTGAATAGGCCTAGTGATCTAGTTTACTTAATATTTAGGTTGTAATCTTTTATAGACTTTGAATTGTTAATTCTTATGTTGTACTCATTTCTCCTTACATTTCTTTAGTGTAAATTAAAATAGGCTTTATCTATCATTTCATGAGTTATAATCTCTTTTCTCCTCCCTCCCATTCTTTGGATGTCTTTATTTTTATGATTGGTTGTTTGCAGAACTAATGATTGATTGTATGATGTGAATTATGTGCATAAATAGTACATGATAAAATGAAATAAAATTACGCGTAATAAAGAAATGATTAAAGGATAAACAATTATAATAAATAGAAGACAAATAGAAGTCTAGTATACGAACTCAATCTCTAATCATGGTTACTGGGCCTTTATGGAATCCAATTGTCGTAATATTTGATTTCCTAATTCTTACTTAGGTGATGACTTTTTCTCCAATTCTAGTCTTTGTGGCTAGCATTATATCTTCTAAGCGTGTCATATATGTGTCCTTAAAATAGCCCAATAGAAATTTAATATAATAAATTTAGTATTACTTTAAGTCTCAAATTGGTTAAAGTAGGTAAGTAGGTAAGCATGGGCTTGACTATATTATAGTAAAATGAAAAAGGGTGTAATTAGGAAGAATAGTAGGTGAAAAAAAGGATTAAACAATTAAAGAAATAAAACATTAGGGAGTCAATAGATAGTTGTCATGGTGAGGTGTCAATTAAGTCTCATACTATAAGACAACTGTTAAAAAAAATATAGCCTGTGTTAAAAATGCAGAAGGAGAAAAAGAACTTTGCATTTTTTAACTCAGACAAAGGAAAAGAAGATGCAAAACTTCTACTTATAGAGGAAGAAGAGAATAGTAACAAGGATCTAGAGAATTGGTTGGTTTAGGATTCATCTAGGTGAGATTTCATATGCATGTCATATTTTCTTCAAGAATTCAACTTGATCTTAGACATGCATTCATAGAGTTTTGATAGTTCATGAGTTCTATTATTTTTGCTCTATAGGAGATCAATTTATTGCTAAAGAAAGGTGAATCAAATGGGGTTTAGAGTTGAGTTTTACTAGAAATTAGTGAGTGTTTCTTGTATACCCATCTCTTGATGATTTTTTAAAAAAAATCCATCTTGGTTAACTCTTATAATAACTGAAATTCTCTTCTTAAATATACCTTTTTGATCATCAACAATGGATCTTCTTATATTATGTTCTAATAAATTGATTGCGTGTGAGTTTTGCTCAATTATTTCTTGAGATGAAGCCATATTATTGTAGTTTGATTATTCTCTTTATAAATCTTGCTGAGAAATTCAAGTATAATGTATTATTGTAAGCTAATTTGTAATCTAATCTAAAGTTGAGGTTAAGGCTATTATAGTTTAAGAAAATGTGACAACCAAAATAAAAATCTATGCAATTTGGAAGCAACGATATCAATTCTGTGAAAATTGCTGTGAATTTTCGACTTATAATCATGAAAACACCAAATATAAGAGGTTGGTGCGTATAGCAAAGGCGTCAGTATCGTTTCTAGCTGATCATCTATTTTGTACTACAGATCACCTAATTATATTGTCGATCATCTATTTGTACTGTCGATCACCTCAGCTCTGCACTCGGTGCCTCTATACTTAGAAAATTTGAAATTTAATTCCGAAAACTGATTTAAAAATACAAAATTCACACTAATAACACTAGCAAATGTTAAATACAAATTATTACAAATTTCTCATATCGAAATTTTAAACTTAAAGATATGTAATGTTAATCTCATATTGTATTTTTAGTTGTTAATGTGTATCCAACTATATTTAAGTTCCAAATTAAATGATAAAATGCTCTTGAAATCAATTTTCAACCTAAAGAAAATTAGATAAGTTTAGATGTGTAATAAAACTTTAATGGCTAAAATTATTATCAAATTCTTAAATGAATCATAATTATGATAACAAATAAATGGATAAAAAAATAATACTTACATAACAATAATTTTAAGAACTCAATAGCAAAACCACGAATATTTCTAATAAAATAAATTTATGTATATATGTGTGTGTGTGTGTGTAAGGATGAGTTGAGATATGAGTAAATTGAGTTATAGTTGGCCAACAGATTTGATAGTTGTCTTTAAGACAGTGCATAAATTCATCATACCTTTGGGGCAAATTTTGTTAGTATAGATGTGCCCTAGGGCCATTTTGTATGTAAACATTGTATATTAATCCCTTGGCAATAAAATATTCTTTTAGATAAAGTGTTTATTTATTTGAATATTTACCTTTAGTATTATATTGAATGAGTTTATTATTAAG
>CATIWO010833356.1:0-24692 GCA_949673435.1 Macaranga tanarius | reverse complement strand
AAGAATTTTAAAAAGATTTTCTAGACAATTTGTAAAGTTAGATCCATAAACACTAAAGTCATCCATAAACACTAAAGTCATCTATGAAAACCTCCACATAATCATCTAATAAATCACTAAATATTAAAAACATGCATATTTTGAAAGTTGCGGGAGCATTGCATAAGCCTAAAGGTAAAAGTACCATATGGAAAAGTAAAAGCAGTCTTAGCTTAGTCTTCAGGATGAATAGGAATTTGATAAAAGCCACTAAGCCCAACAAAATAAAAAAAAAAAAGAAAAATTGGCTAATCTCTCTAGGACTTGATCAATAAAAGGCAATGAAAAATGATATTTTCTAGTTGCTTTATTTAATTTCCTATAGTCATTACACATACGCCAACCCGTGATAGTCCTAGTAGGCACTAAATCATTATGTTCATTTTTCATAATGGTCAAGCCACCTTTTTTTGGGAATAACTTGAACGGGGCTTACCCATTTACTATCACTAATGGAATATATGATCCCATTGTCAAGCAATTTAATCACTTCCTTTTCAACCACTTCTTTATGAGTGTAATTTAGCCTCCTTTATGCTTCTATTGTAGGCTTGGCATCATCCTCTAAAAGGATTCTATACATGCAAATAATTGGCTTAGTCTTTTTAAGTCATTAATTGAATATCCTATCACTCCTTTATAATTATTCAAAACATCACACAAAGCATTTACCTCATCATTAGGTAATAAAGAATTGATAATAAAAGGAAAATGAGATTTAGAATCAAGAAATACATACCTTAGAGTGGAGGGAAAATGCTTAAGCTCCAAGTTAGGAGCTTCACTTGGTGAGGAAGGCTTAGGATCATCCTTCTTCCTTAGTGGCTCATATTTTTTATGCCTATAAGGGAAGGCATATGGAGTTGATTCCAACATTCTTACACAAGCTACAACCTCCATATTAAAACATTTCTCATCATCCCCTTGTGATATATAAATTGCCAAAGGGTCTTGACCCACACATTCATGGACAATATCATTTACATATTTATCAATGATATGAAGTGAATCAATCCTTTTACACACTTCAATAGGTGATGCTTTCTTAATGATCTTGAAAATATAAAAAATAATAGACTTATCATTCACTTCTATCTTGATTTTACCATTTTTCATATCAATGACCACACCTGTGGTCACCAAAAATGGCCTCTCTAATAATATAGGAATTTTGGGGTCCTCCTCCATATTCATCATAATAAAATCTATAGGAATAATAAACTTACCCACCTTGGTGGCTACATTCCCAAGAATACTAAGGGGATACTTGATAGATTTATTCGCAATAAAAATACACATGGTAGTAGGCTTTAAATCACCAACATCTATTTTCTTGTATATAGAATAAGGCATTAAACTCACACTTACACCTATATCACATAAAGCTTTGTTAAATGCAATATCACCAATTCTATAAGGAATAGTAAAGTAACCTGGATCTTTGAGTTTTGGTGGAGTCGTTGTGAACATTACTTTAGATTCTTTAACAAGTGAAACAAGCCCATACTCTTTAACATTACCCTTGTGATTCACAATGTCCTTCAAATATTTACCCTATAAGGGCATATCCTTAATGGCATCCATAAAGGGTATGGTAATAGTTATGTCCTTTAAATGATCAAGAAATTTACCAAATTGCTTGTTAATATTGCGCTTTATGAACCTTTATGGGAAAGGTGAAGTTCTAAGGTCAATCTTTGGCTGCTCTTTCTTACTTGGTTCTTCTTGACTATTCTTCTTTTCTATACCACACTTGTCATTCTTATTATCCTTCACACCATCATCTACTTTTGTATTCGCCATATGCTCATCATCATCCTCATTCACAACCTTCTTATTACTTGATGAAGAACTCCCATATTCCGTACCACTCCTCAATTTTATGGCTTGATAAGATTCCTTAGGCTAAAATTCAGGTTTACTAGGTAGTCTTCCTGAAGGTTGAGGAGTTAAAGAGGCTTGTTGAATAATTTAGTTTTCAAGGATTTGATTATGGGAAATAAGTTGATTAAGATTGTTGGTTTATTAATTGCTCCATAAGACCTTTTAAGTTAGACTTTGGTGGTGGTAGTGGACTAAAAGAAGGATGATTTAGTTTCATAGGAAAATCGGATGGGTTTTGTAGTTTGGAATAATTTAGGTTAAATGGAGGGTTTAGTTGAGAGGATGGATTTAACTAAAAAGATTTGGGGTGGTTTCTCCATTAAGGGTTATATATGTTTGAATTCAGGCCCCCTTTTTGGTTAAAAGCTCTTTGAACAAAACTCACATCCTCATTAGCATTAGAACTCATATTGCATTGAAAATATGAATGAGATCCTCCATAAAGCTCACAAGTAACTGATAGTATGCAAAGTATCATAGTCATTTAGGATAGTTATGTTGACTTTTTCTTAGTTTTTACTTGCATTTAGTTTAATTATTGCATTATAGTTGTTATGTTTGTTGCTTTTATCTTGTTTGTGTGATTTGTAGGTCATTTTAAGCTAATCTCATGCTTATAGTTGCATTGGAGTGGATTAGGATGAAGTTTGGTATTAAAAAAGTCAAAAGAAGCAAGTTAGGGACTATGCCGAGTCGGCACGGTGGTGCTGAGTCATAATAGAGGCTTGCTGTGCCGAGTCAAGACTTCAGTCGGCATAGTATGTCGAGTTCCAAGAGTTACAACTTTTCAGCTTTGTGTAGTTTTTATATTTTGCCATAACTTCCTCTATAGATATCAGAATGAGGTGATTCAAGTTGTGTTGGAAAGCTAACTCAAAGAACTACAACTTTTAATGTCATTTAGATGGACAAAAATGCCCTTGAAGTTACTGCATCTGCACAGGGTGGTGACTTTTCACTTCAAATGGTATCTTTCCAATTCAAAATGAATTTTAATCATTTGTGACCACCTCTAAGGTCTATTTATACATCATTTTTGATCTGGAGAGAGGGAGTTAAGGTATTATTATCAGATATTAGAAAGTACACTTTAGTTTAAACTACTCTTTATTTCTTTTATAATTCATGAATGATTTGATTTTAATTGAATACTTAATTGTCTTATATATTCTTGATCACCATATATGATGTGTTAATCAAATATGTACGCAAAGAGAATTGGTGCATTTTGGTGGAAATACAATTGAATTCACTAAAGGTCTTGAAATCACCTAGAGACAAGGATTTCTATTTAAAGGAAAAACTATAAACCTTGCATAGTAATTTTATGGAAATTATTTATCTCTACAATGACATAAGAATGCTTGTAGACTCTAAATGAAATTATCCTTGATTAACAACGAGAGTTGCTTTTAAGGACTTTAAGTTTATTTGACAACGAGAGTTGCATTTATGTCTTATACCATGTTTATAATCATTGCATGTAATCATTTGTTTATTTCTCTATAGTTCTTGATTAATTCTGAATTGTAGTTTCTAATAAACACTACTTAAATTTATTATTAGGATATTTAGATTAGTTAGTATAGTTTTTAATTATTTAGTAACTTTAGATTTAGTTAGAATAATTTAATATCTTATATTATAATATTTTGCCTATCCATCTAAGTATCTATCCGGTTAATATAAAATTACTCCAAATTTCCGAGTGTTCGACACCCTATTTGCTCTATACATAGTCTTAAAGACTAGGGTATTATATTTGACCCACATCAAATTTTGGCGCCGTTGCCAGGAAATTTATTTAGAATTTTTATTAACTTAGGGTGTAGAAAGGTTGTTGTAGGCCATAATTTTTATTTTTGTTTTTATAGTTTCTAATTGTTAAATTTTTTGTTTGTTTCATTGTGATGGTTGGGTCCTTTCAAGGTTATCAAGACTCATCCTTATGGATCAATTAATATAGCTAATGATAAGGGGAAAATCTTCAAGGTGAATGGCCATCATCTTAAGCCATATTTGATTATTGAAGCAATTGATCATGGGAAGTCTATCTCTATCTACATCTTAAGCTAGCAAAGGTATGATCAAACTATAGACCACTCAATGTAACAAGGTATTACTTTCACATTCTATTCATTCTATTTATTTCTTTTCATTATTTTCTTTTGTTCTATGTCATTTTTCTCTTTATTATAATTTTTATTTGAACCACATTGTAGTATTGGTAGTAATTCCTTTCTTAGTAGTATTTATTATATTAGTAGTATTATTATTTTAAGTTTATTAGTAATTTTCTTTTAACTTATATTTTATTCATTAGTTTTTTTTATATTTTTATGTTTTTCTTTACTAATTTAACTATGTAAGTTATTATCTTCTATTTAGTATTCATTTTTAATTTTGATTACAACTTATAATGTTTATACATTTTTTTCTCTTTTATATTAAAAAAAAATTTGCTATGACTCTGTGTCGAGTCAGCACGCCATGACGACTTTTAACAGAGCCTGGATGTGCCGAGTCGGCACGTGGTGCCGACTCGTGCCCTCCTACTACCCATATAATATTTTGTTTTTCTATTTACTTATTTTGTTTTCTTTGTAATTTTACATTGTTTTATTTATTTATTTCCTATTTATTTCTACTATATTTTCTCTATTTCCTTTTTATCTTCTTGCATATAACAACTACTCCAAGTTTGAATTAATTTGAAAAGTTATATTCCTTCCCAATATAGGACACAAACTTTCAACTTTTTCATAACCTTTTATTTTTTTTACTCTTTATCATATTGCATTGAAAATATGAATGAGATCCTCTACAAAACTCACAAGTAACTGATAGTATGCAAAGTAGCATAGTCATTTAGGATAGTTGTGTTGAATTTTGCTTAGTTTTTACTTGCATTTAGTTTAATTATTGCATTATTGTTGTTATGTTTGTTGCTTTTATCTTGTTTGTGTGATTTGTAAGTCATTTTAGGCTAATCTCATGCTTATAGTTGTATTGGAGCACATTGGGATGAAGTTTGGTGTTCAAAAAGTTAAAGAAAGCAAGTTAGGGGCTGTGCCGAGTTGGCACGGTGGTGCTGAGTCGTAACAAAGGCTTGTTGTACCGAGTCAAGCCTTCAGTTGGCACAGTGTGCCGAGTTCCAAGAGTTGCAACTTTTTAGCTTTGCGCAGTTTTCATATTTTAGCCTTAACTTCTTATACAAATATCAAAATGAGGTGATTCAAGTTGTGTTGGAAAGCTAACTCAAAGAAATATAACTTTTATGCATACACTTTCTTTAGATAACTTCATTTAGATGGACAACAATGCCCTTGAAGTTATTGTATCTGCACAGGGTGGTGACTTTTCACTTCAAATGTGCCTTTTCAATTCAAAACGAATTTTAATCATTTGTAACCACCTCTAAGGTCTATATATACATCATTTCTGATCTGGAGAGAGGGAGTTGAAGTATTATTATCAGATATTAGAAAGTACACTTTAGTTTTAAAGTAGTTTTAAGAAGAAACTTTCAAGTAGGCAAGGAAGTTAGTCATGGAGGCTATTCAATATCAAGTGATTACTTAGAGAGCAGCATGGGAGATTTCATCAACATAATTCCTATATCTTTTTCTCTTTTCTTTATTTAGTTGCTTGATGTTTGATTTAGTTTCTTGTGCTTATTTATAAATTATCAATATGTATTTTAGCTAACTTCTTGTTTATTAGAATTGCAAGGATGAATTGATCTTATGAACTACTCTTTATTTCTTTTATAATTCATGAATGATTTAATTTTAATTGAATGCTTAATTATGTTATATATGCTTGATCACCATATATGATATGTTAATCAAATATGTACGCAACGAAAGTTAGTATATTTTGGTGGAAATACAATTGAATTCACTAAAGGTCATGAAATCACTTGGAGACAAAGATTTCTATTTAAAGGAAAAACTATAAAACTTCCATGGTAATTTTATGGATTTTAGTTATCTCTACAATGACATGAGAATGCTTGTAGACTCTAAATGAAATTACCCTTGATTGACAATGAGAGTTACTTTTAAGGACTTTAAGTTTATTTGATAACGAGATTTGCATTTATGCCTTATACCATGTTTATAATCATTGCATGTAATCATTTATTTATTTCTTTATAGTTCTTGATTAATTCTGAATTGTGGTTTCTAATAAACACTACTTGAATTTGTTATCAGGATATTTAGATTAGTTAGTATAGTTTATAATTATTTAGTAACTTTAGATTTAGTCAGAATAATTTAATATCTTCTATTATAATATTTTGTCTATCCATCTAAGTATCTATCCGGTTAATATAAAATTGCTCTAAATTCCCAAGTGTTCGACATCCTACTTGCTCTATACTTAGTCTTAGAGACTAGGGTATTATATTTGACCCACATCAGTAACATTAGCACTTTTTATAGAATTAATTTGAGATTTACTTACCAACTTGGTGAGGGTATTTACCTTAACACTCAGTAGGTTGATGGTGTCAAGCTCTAAAACTCCTCTTGCTTTTGCCATTATTGGCTCATCGCCCATATATCCTTGAGATGCAAGCTTTTCAAGTAAAATAGTAGCCTTCTTAGCCGTTTTATCCATCCATTTCCTACTAGAGGCTGTATTGACAACATTTTTATTCTCATCCGTCAACCCATTGTAGAAAATTTGAGGGATCATCCAATCAGGTAAGCCATGGTGTAGGCATTACTTTTGAAGCTCCTTGAATCTCTCCCAAACCACATAGATTGTCTCACTTCCATTTTGCTTGAAAGTAGTAATCTCATTATGAAACTTGGTGGTCTTATGTGGTGGAAAGTATTTATGAAGAAATGTTTGCTTCAATTGGTCCCAAGTTGTGATTGATTCATTAGGCAAACTAGTAAGCCAAAGTTGTGCCTTTTTTTTAACTGAAAATGGGAAAAGCCTAAGCCTTATTACATCATCCGTCACTCTATTGATCTTGAAGGTAGCACACACATTGAGAAAAGTTAATATGTGAGCATATAGATCCTCTTCTTGTAGACCTCCAAATTGATTATTTTGCACCAATTGTATAATTCTTGGTTTGATTTCGAAGTCATTATTGGCTATAGATGGAGCCACAATTACTCCAAAATTATCCGTTATGTCGGGCATGGCAAAATCACCCAATGTACGTCTTTCTGGTTCAGTCATTGTGTCTAAATTTTATTGATTTACTCTGTTAGGTCCTAGAGGCTGCTCAAGAGGGGGGGTGAATTAAGCTCTAAAACTTTTTCTGAAATTCAAGCTAATTTTTAAAGCTGGTATAGTGAAACCATAGAGCTAAAAAGGATTTTACAAATATAAAATTGAAAATAATATGACAATAGAAAAACTTAACTTTGACAGGAGCTGGATGATCTTTAGAAAGAGCAAACTGATTTACTGAGCATCACAATCATCACAAAGAAATTCAAAAGATAGTGCAACACAAACACTAAAGATTTATTATGGTTCTGTAGCTCTTGCCTACATCCACTTCCTAAAGAAGCTTCCTTGAAATTTTTCACTCTTAAAGTGATCTCTTTTTAAAAGTAAGAGACAAACCTTTTACAGCCTTAGTACTGCCCTTTCCTACGCTGCTACCCATACTGGTTTTGTTAGCTCTAGAAACTAATCCCACACTGGTTTTCCCAACAGCTCTAGCAACTGTATACAAGTACTGGTTTTAACTAGCTCCAGCAACTATGTACTCATTCCTCTTAATGGTGCCTCTCAAGCTAACTGCAGTAGTTTGAGGGTTGTGTGTTTGTGTCTCTCATAAGGATATGATTACACAATTGAAGCTCTATGGGTTTGGAAGAGAGTTGATTACTCCAGGAAATACAAAAGCAATTTCCAGAGTTCTCTACCAAAAACAAAAAGCATGGAAAGCAATAACCACACACACACACACAAAGATTTTTGAAAGAGATGAATTTATATGTGTCTTCAAAAGTAAGTTTGCCCTATTTTTCAAAAATCAAAGAGAAGTCTTGTTGTTGTAATCTATACAAAAAAGCAATCATGAGAAGAGGTATGCTTGGTTTAGGATAAAATCAGCTTCAAATAAGAGATTAGCTTTCTGTTGTAGAGTTCTGAAAAGTTTAGAGTCAGCTTTCCAAAAATAGGCTGGCATAAGGTTGCTTTTGAAAATCACATGTCAGACATTTTTATTTTGGTGCAAAAGCTTCCTTGATATACCAAAAAGTAATTTTGTTCTTTTTTAAGCTAATTTTCAACAAAGCTCAAAATAGAAATATTTTAACTAAAAATTTTCTCAAAGGAGGTTTTTTTTTGTAATTTTTGAATAAAACAAATTTTTGACTTCCAAAAAATAATTTCTTTTCTTTACTATCACACAAATTTTTAAAATACCAAAATGCCCTTCTTCTTTCTTTATGGGCTTGATTGTCTCGTTGCATGGACTTGCTTGGGCTTCATCATCAACATTGGGCTTGATTGCAACAAAGTCTTGAACTTTAATTTGTTAGCCCCTTCTAATATTATCACTTGTAAGAATTCCATTAGTGCATGAATATTTATCAACTATTGTCATAACCAAAATCAAAGGGTTGTAACCTTGAGGTCAACAATCTCCCCCTTTTTAGTGATGACAAGCACTTTGATAAATATTTTTCAATAGATAAAAATGCAAGCAATAGAATAATCATGTGATGATGAATGATATACCAAAAAAATAAGGAAAAAAAAGATAAAGTAAAACCGAATTAAAATTAAAGTAAAAGAGAATAAAAGAAAAATAAAAGGAAAAAGAGAAATGAAAAATAAAAATAAATAGAAAAAATTTAAAAGAAAAACAAAACAAAAAAAATAAAATTAAAATAAAGCTCCCCTTAGTTAGTGTCCAAAACAAAATAGCTCCCCCTGAATACATGGCCAAATATTTTTGAAAGAAAAAATGCCAACAAGAAGTTACAGGATTTCACTTTTGAATATAGCAAGCTAGTTTTAAAATTGATTAATTATTTCAATGATAGTTACTTGTTATCATGCTGACTGGTTTTAAAAAATGAGTTTAGGGCAGGCAGAATACGAAAGAGAGCAATAGCATGATCATGTTATTTGCGTAAAACAAATGGCATAGTATCAATAAAAAAATAGGATAATGGACAACAAGGATACCATGCATAGCAAAATAATAAAGCAAGGCATATAGCAAAGATACCATGCATATTAAAAGAATAAAGCAAGGCATAATAAGTAGCAAAAAAAATTAAACAAAAAATAAACATGAGCCATAGCTAGCAATATGTTCCTACTCCCCCTTTTGTCATCATCAAAAAGCATAGCAAAAAAAATAAAAGGGGAATCAAGCAAATAAAGAGTTCAACATACCAAAAAATTAAATAAGCAACTAAACCTAAGAAATGCATAAACCGATAGAAAGTCCAAAATGCTAGCTAATTCTAGAAATTAATAAGCTAAAATTCTTCAGGCTTATCCACTGAACCTGGTTCTCTAAGCTGAACAGGTTTAGTGTAAAGAACTGAACTGGCCCTGGTAATGCACTTGGGAGGAGGAGGTGGTTTGGAGGAAGTAGGCTTAGGAGATGAGTGGGTCTGAGAGGCTGATGGCTATGTAGACTTGACTGGAAGCTGAGGCACTGGAGCTATTTTTTGTATAGGAAGATCAGTGCCCTGGGATTCAGTAGGCTTAGTGGTGATGATGTCCCTGGCAAGTCGCTTCAACAGCTCATCAAATTCAGTCTGACAATTCTGAATAAACTGAGCAAAATAGCCTTTGAGAATAGGAATGAGTCTGCTGAGGCTCAGATTGTGCCCTGAACCTGTGAAGCTGATGCTACTAGCTTGCTAATCTCCTTACTTAGCTCATTCTCGGCTATGAAATTAAGGTTTAGTTTATCAGTGATCATTTGCTTCCCTTTTTTTGTAACCAGCTTATCAGTCTTGGCTTCCTCCTTTTTCTCTGCTTCAGTTTCTGACCCGGTCCATAGGTTAGCCCAAACAAGTTTAATTTAAATAATAACTAAAAATAGCTAACTAAATGGACTTTTAATCAATTCATGAAAATCTAAGTGTAGAAGTCTTACCAATTTGAGGAAGTTGGCCATGTATCCAATAAAGTGGATGTTGCTTGTAGAATTAAGCTAACTTGTATTTATTAAGGATATGGTCATATGAATTAAAAGATATCAAAGAAAGGTTATTCAAAGCAAAAATAAATCAACTACCTTGATATACTCAATCAAATAAAATATTGTTTTGTCCATATTCAAAAATTTAATCCAAAACTAAAAGATAATATCATCCAAACAAAGATAATTATCCAAGTAATCTGTGAGGAGCCATTTTAATCGAGAACAACCAACTAAATAAGGATTAGCTCAAATATAAAAATCTATTATTAATATATATATATATATATATTGTTTTTTTAAATAAAATTAAACAAGAAAAAAAATCAAAACAAAAATAAAAATAATTTTCCAAAAAACTTTAAAGAAAAAATGTAAATACATGAAAGTGTGGTATGAAGAAAAGATAGTCATGCAAATGCACTAAAAGATGGAACTTCAAATTTGATTTATAGTGATATGAAAAACTAAATTATGCAAGCTTAAGATTCATTAGACTCTGCGAATCTTGCAAAACTGGTCTTCTCCCAATAGTTTTGTAAAGATGTCAGCAAACTGGTTTTCAGTTGGTACAAATAGTAGCTCAATGTCCCCATTTTGAACATCCCTAATAAAATAATGTCTAATCTCTATATGCTTAGTTCTTGAATGCAATACTGGATTTTTAGACAAATTTATGGCACTTGTGTTGTCACACATAATAGGGATATGTTTGTACCTCAAGCCAAAATCTTCAAGCTCTTGTTTGATCCAGAGTATTTGAGCTACACAACTTCCAGTTAAAATATATTCAGCTTCAGCGGTAAAGAGAGCTACTGATGTTTGTTTTTTACTGAACCATGATACCAAATTAGCTCCAAGGAACTGGCATGTACCTGAAGTACTCTTTCTATCGACTCTACTACCTATAAAATCAACATCACTATACCCAAAAAGATCAAATGAAGTGCCTTTAGGGTACTATAGACCTAAGTCTTTAGTTCCCACAAGGTACTTAAAAATTCATTTCAAAGCTAATAAATGTGATTCCTTAGGATCAGCTTGGAAACGGGCATAAAGGAAAATACTAAAGTGAATATCAGGCCTACTTGCTGTTAGGTATAAGAGTGAGCCAATCATACCTCTGAACATCTTACTATCAATATTTTTACCTTTTTCATCCTTTTCTAGCTTGATTGTGGTGCTCATAGTTTAGCTGTCTTAGCTTGATCCATCTTGAACTTCTTTAGCAGCTCTCTTGTGTACTTAGACTAATTTATGAAAATCACATCTTTGCATTATTTTATTTAAAGTCCAAGGAAGAAGTTTATCTCCCCTATCATGCTCATTTCAAACTCACTTCTCATGATTTCTCCAAAGCTTTTGCTTAGCTCATCATTTGTTAAGCCAAACACTATGTCATCAATATACACTTGGACTATCAAGATATCCTAAAGCTAATTTTTGATGAACAATATTGTATCTACCTTTCCTCTTCTGAAGCCATTTTCCAGCAAGAACTTGCTCAATCTTTCGTACTATGCTCTAAGGGCTTGCTTGAGAGCATACAAAGCCTTGGTTAGCTTGTACATAAAATCAGGTTTGTAACAGTCCTCAAAACTATGAAGTTGTTTTACATAGACTTCTTCATTCAAGTACCCATTTAGGAATGCACTCTTCACATCCATTTAATAGAGCATAAAATTCTTATAGTAAGCAAAAGCACAAAGTATCCTAATAGCTTCAATCTTTGCAACCGGTGTAAATTTTTCATCAAAGTCAATTCCTTCTTCTTGGTTATAACCTTAAGCCACTAGTCTTGCTTTGTTCCTAATCACATTTCCATGCTCATTAAGTTTATTTCTGAACACCCATTTGGTTCCTATGATTGAGTGATCTTTGGGTCTTGGCACTAGTTTCCAAACCTAATTTCTTTCAAACTGATTTAGCTCCTCTTGCATTGCTATAAGCCAGTTTTCATCTTTTTGAGCTTTATCAATTATCTTGGGTTTAATTTGAAAAACAAAGGCTACATTTCCTAACATCTTTCTAAGCTCTCCTCTAGTCATTATCTTCTCATTTGGAGTTGATAAAAGATTCTCTTTGGAATGAGACCTATGATATCTCCATTCTTTTTGCAATTCACTTTGAGGATCGGCAAGCTAATTTTCCTGAGGCGTAGCTTCATGAATTTTCTAGAAGTCTTCAAGCTGAATTGTTTGGTCTGAGGGCTCAGCTTGATGTTTGATATCCTCATGCACTTGATCTTGACTATATTCTTTCTTATTGTTGGAGGGTGACTCAATACCTACAAGATCATTATCAACATCTCTACTAGGTAGAGATTGGTTAGATTCCTTGAAAACAACATGAATATATTCTTCAATAATAAGAGTTCTTTTGTTGAAGACTCTATAACTCTACTATACTTAGAATAGCCTAAAAAGATACCTTCATCAGTTTTAGCATCAAATTTACTAACCTGATTCTTGTTATTATTATGAACAAAGCATTGACACCCAAAAAAATTTAAAATAACATACATTAGGCTTCTTACATTTCCACAGTTTATATGAGGTCTTTTTCAGGGAGGATCTTACCAATGCTCTATTTAAAATGTAGCAAGTTGTATTTGTAGCTTCAGGCCAAAAGTACTTTAGCAGATTGGCTTCATGGATTATTATTCAAGCTACTTCTTGGAGAGTTTGATTCTTTCTTTTAACCACTCCATTTTTCTGAGGAGTTCTTGGAGCTGAGAAGTTGTGCTTGATCCCATGTTCATTGTAAAAATCTTCAAAGGATTTATTATCAAATTCCCTTCCATGATCACTTTAAATTGCCACAATATTCCTTTTCAATTTGGATTTTCTTGCAAAGATGAACAAACTTATTAAATGTCTCATCCTTATGAGCTAGGAAGAGGGTCCATGTAAATCTTGAATAATCGTCAACAATAACAAAAGTATAAGACTTGCCTTCTAAGCTATATGGGGAAATGGGTCTAAACAAATCAAAGTGTAAAAGTTCAAGAGGTCTGGAAGTTGAAATCATGCCTTTAGATTTGAAAGAAAATCTAGTTTGATTGCCTATTTAGCAAGCATCACAAACATCATCTTTTTCAAATTTTAGCTTAGGTAAGCCTCTGACAAGCTCATTTTTTACTAGCTTGGAAATTTGTTTCATGCCAGCATGACCTAGTCTCCTATGCCACAACCAACCATCATCAACCAAAGAAGCTAAGCACACATCAGAATTATTTAGACTATCAAGATCAACTATATACACATTTTCATTCCTACTACCAATAAACAAAGTATGATTGTCATGCAAACTTTGAACTTCATAATGAGTGGCTTCAAAGATCACTCTCATACTCTTATCACACAATTGACTTACACTGAGTATGTTGAACTTTAAGCCTTTCACAAGTAAAAAATCTTCAATTGATGGTTTTGAGCCAATGATTCCTGAGCTGATTATTTTAGCTTTACTGTTGTCTCTGAAATTGATTGTTCCTTTATCTTTTAGCTCCAAATGAGTGAACTTTAATTTATCACCCGTCACATGCCTAGAGCAAGCACTATCCATGTACCACTTATTTTGCACTTGCGTACTCCTTAAGTAGACCTGTAAGAGATTACTTAGCTTTAAGTAGCTAAACTAAATTGGGTACTTTCAGGTTAGCTTCAAAAGTTTGTCCAGTAGCTTTTGGTACCCAGACAAAATCAGCCTTAAAAGCATTTTTCTTATAGGCACAAAATTTCACAATGTGACCAGAATGATTACAATAAAAGCATGTAACATGAGAATGTGCTGATGATGATGCTCTAAAAAAATAGTTCTTATGCATTTTGGCTTTAATAACATTCTTATAGCCCAATCCTTATCTTCCATTTAAAAAGAGTTGATTTCCTAAGAGAGCATCAAGGTTCTATTTTCCATTAGTAAGCTTCTCAAGATCTTTAGTAAAACCATCTACTTTATTTTGTAATTCTTCATTCTCTTATAAGAGAATTAGATTTGCATCAAAAGTAGTTTCAAGTTCCTTTTTCAAGGAATCAGCTTCAGAGACATCAAGGTCTAGTTTCTTTGAAGCTTTAGCATAAAAATTTTGAGCATGGACCTCTTTCTCTTTTAGTGTATCAAGATCATCTTTTGTCACATCACACATGCATTGTTCTTTTTTGAATTTTATTAATTTGAGCTCTTTCTTAAGTGAACTATATTTTTTGGTTAAGGTTTTGAATTCCTTATACAGTTCAACAAAGGCACACTCAAGTTCATCAAAGGATAGTGGATCAAAAGATATTACCTCATATAATAAGTTATTGGAGAGATCAGCCTCAGAGATCTCAGTAGTTTCAGAATGTTGACTAGCTTTAGCTTGGCTTGTGTCATTTGATTTTAGAGCCATCAAACACAAGTTTGCAACTTCTTTAAGGTCATCATCATTGTCACTAGTACTGGTGTCATTACTATCACTCCATATTGCCACCATGGCTTTCTTGGATTTTTCTTTCTTCATTCTCTTCTTCAGTTTGGGACAATTAGCTTTGAAATTTTCTGGTTTGTTATATTCAAAGCAAGTGATTTCAGTGGTTTTCTTTTTAGTCTGATATTCTGAGTTTGACTTGAACATCTTCTTCATATTTTTTTTTTGATATATTCTTCCACCCTTCTTGAACATTCTTTTGAATCTCCTTATGATTAGCGCCACTTCATCATCTTCGGAGCTAGTTGAGTTGTCTGTGCTTGATTCCATCTTCAAGGCAACAACTCCTCTCTTTTTCTTCTCTATGGAGGTGTCCTTAAATTTTCCCTTCATCATCATCTTGTGTGTAAGTAAAGACCCAATTAGCTCGTCATAAGAGTAGTTTCGCAGATCTTTAGCTTCACAAAAAACTGTCACTTTAGTTTCCTATTTCTCCGGTAGGGATTTAAGAATCTTCTTCACCATTTCTTTTACAGAGAGATTTCTTCCAAAATTCTTCAGTGTATTGACAATTTTATTGAATTGGGAATTCATTGAGGAGATGGTTTCGTCAGCTTTTATGAAGAATAACTCATATTCCCTCCACAACAGATTAGTTTTGGACTCCTTAACCTGATTTGTTCCCTCATAAGTTATCTCAAGCTTGTCCCACACTTGTTTAGCTGAAGTGTATGTTGAGATCCTGTTATAATCATTTACATTAAGAGCATAATGAAGCAAGTTAAGAGCTTTAGTATTTAACTAGATTAATTTCCAATGAGCTTCAAAATATTATGATTCAGGAATAGGAAGCTCATTTCCATTAGCATCTTTCTTAGTAGGAATAAAATGTCCTTTAAGAATGATTTTTCAGCATTTAATATTAATAGCTTGAATGAAATTTTTCATCATATTCTTCCAGTATTCATAATTAGTTCCAGTAAAAAGTGATGGTCTAGAAATGGAATTCCCCTCGGGTAGTCCGGAAGCACTGAGAACAACACTTGACCTTGCAGCCATATGGATCTATTAGCAAGAAAGTCCTGCTCTGATACCAATTGTTAGGTCTTAGAGGCTACTCAAGAGGGGGGTAAATTGAGCTCTAAAACTTTTTTCTAAAATTCAAGCTAATTTTTAAAGCTGGTATAGTGAAACCAGAGAGCTAAAAAGGATTGTACAGATATGAAGTTGAAAATAAGATGACAGTAGAAAAAATTAACTTTGACAGGAGCTAGATGATCTTAAGAAAGATTAAACTGATTTACTGAGCATTACAATCATCATAAAGAAATTCAAAATAGAGTGAAACATAAACACAAAAGATTTATCATGGTTCGACAACTTTTACCTACATCCACTCCTAAAGAAAATATCCTTGACATTTTTCACTCTTAAAATGATCTCTTTTTAAAGGTAAGGGATAAATCTTTTACAGCCTTAGTACTACCCTTTCCTAAGCTACTGCCCACACTGGTTTTGTTAGCTCCAGTAACTAATCCTGCACTGGTTTTCCCAACAGCTCCAGCAACTACATATAAGTACTGGTTTTAGCTAGCTCCAGCAGTAATGCACTCATTCCTCTCAATGGTGCCTCTCAAGCTAACCCAGTAGTTTGAGGGTTATGTGTTTGTATCTCTCACAAAAACATAGTTACACAATTGAAGCTCTATGGGTTTGAAAGAGAGTTGATTACTCCAGGAAGCACAAAAGCAATTTTCAGAGTTCTCTACCAAAAACAAAAAGCAAGGAAAGCAACAACCACACATACACACAAAAGATCTTTGAAAGAGATGAATTTATATATGTATTCAAAAGTGAGTTTGCCCTATTTTTCAAAAATCAAAGAGAAGTCTTGTTGCTATAATCCATGCAAAAAAGCAATCATGAGAAGAGTTGTGCTTGGTTTAGGATAAAATAAGCTTTAGATAAGAGATTAGCTTTATGCTGTAGAGTTCTGAAAAGTTCAGAGTCAGCTTTCCAAAAATAGGCTGGCAGAAGGTTGCTTTTAAAAATCACATGTCAGGCATTTCCAGTTTAGTGCAAAAGCTTCTTTGATATACCAAAAAGCAATTTTGTTCTTTTATAAGCCAATTTTCAACAAAGGTCAAAATAGAAATATTTTAACCAAAAATTTTCTCAAAAGAGGTTTTTTTTTTTGCAATTTTTGAATAAAACAAATTTTTGGCTTCAAGAAATAATTTATCTCTTCTTTGCCCTCACACAACTTTTTAAAATACCAAAATGCCCTTCTTCTTTTTTCATAGGCTTGATTGTCTTCTTGCATTGGCTTGCTCGGGCTTCATCATCAATATTGGGCTTGATTGTAATAAAGTCTTGAACTTTAATTTTTTAGCCCCTTCTAAAATTATCACTTGCAAGAATTCCATTAGTGCATGAATATTTATCAACTATTATCATAAACAAAATCAAAGGGTTGTAACCTTGAGGTCAACACACTTTTCTTTGCCTTTGTTCCCTACGCAAAGCACGCAAAGTTAGTTCAATTTCGAGATCAAAATGCAAAATATCACTAGCACTTATACTAATCCTCTTTTTGAGAAGGATCAAAATCAAACAATAATAAAAAAATAAAATTAAGGCCTAAAGCAACCTTTCTCTACCCTAAGTTAAAATAATTCTAAAATAAATTCCCTAATAACGGCGCTAAAATTTGATGTAAGTCTAATATAATACTCTAGTCTTTAAGACTAAGTATAGAGTAAGTAGGGTGTCGAACACTCGAGAATTTTGAGCAATCATTTATTAATCGGATAGATAGTTAGATGGATAAGTAATTAATAACAATAAAGATGTTGAATTGTTCTAACTATTCTAAATTTACTAAACAATTACTAACTATACTAACTAATTTAAATGTTCTAATAACAAGTTTAATTAAAGTTCATTAGAACCACAATTCAGAAATTATCAAGAACTATAAATCAATAAATAAATAAATACATGCAATGATTGGAGAATATGACCTAAAGTCCTTAAGAGCAATTTTCATTATCAAATAAGGGTATTTCCATCTAGAGTCTATAAGTACTCTCATATCATTATAGAGATGAACAAAAACCATTAAATTCCATGCCAATTCTTTAATCCTTTAAAATATAATTCTTGTCTCCAAATAATTTCTTAACCTTTAATTAATTCTAATTGTATTTCTACCAAAATTCATCAATTCTCATTGTATACATTTAATTAACAAGTCATATATGGTAATCAATCATATACAACACATTCAAACATTCAATTAAAATTAAATCATTCATGTAATATAAAAGATAAAAATGTAGTTCATTAATTAATTCATCCTTGCAATTATAACAAACAATGGCTTAGCCAAGATACATACTAATCATAATTAAACAACAACAAGAAGGTATATAAAACATTAAGTAACTAATTATAGAGAAAGAGAAAACAAAAACTATGATGGTGATTGATGAATTCTTCAATGCTCTCCAAGAAGTTACTTAAATATGGAAAGCCCTCTTGATGTATTCCTTGACTTCTTTGAATGTTCTTCAATTGATACTTAGAATTTTGCTAATAATAAAAACTAAATAATACTAATATTTTCAAATGTAAATTAAGTGTTTTTCTATATCTAAAACAATGTCAATACATGTATTTATATGCTCCCCAAACATCCCAATTCGTGCTCTTTCAAAAAGGGTGAAAAGATGAAAGAATGTAAAGAAGGGGTGCCTAAACTACTCGACACCATCGTGCCGAGTCAGGATAGAGTCGGAACACTCTGGCTTTGTCACGAGTTTGCACGGTGGAATGACTTGGCATGGCTTCTTTGGCAGCTCGGGATAACTCAGCAAGGCAGTGCCGACTTGGCACCAGCACTGTCACGACCCAAAATGGGCACATGACCGACACGTGAGATATGGAAGACTAAACCTCCACATCTAACATAAGCCTAAAACAATAATCAAAATCACATCACACAATAATAAATCTCAACATGCAAACATAAATAATATATTAATTATAGGTCATCAAACCAACAATACTATCATAAAATCCGAATCTGCCATTATACATCACGATAAATATAACTCTAAGTTACTGCGGAAGCTAGAGTAAATACATGTTCAAAATAAAATAAAAATTACATTGACTGCCTGAGGAGAAGAAAAAGGGGCAGTCCTAAATAGTCAATGCTGAGAGGGAGGTTGTTGACCTGAAAAATAATTGAGGGGGGTCAGACCTCACTGAGTAAGTTAATTATCAATCATAAATTACCAATAGAAAATATTTGATATAATAAAATATACCTACAACTATGCATATGTCATGAAATGCTCAACATAAGACAAATCCAAGAAAAATAATAATCAATAATTGTGGAGAGGAGTAGCTATAGAAATATAATATATAATGATATTATATATAATAATAATATCTACTCTACACCTCAACGGCTGCGGGCGAACTCACACCAAGCGGACCAGCCTGTCCTAATAGAATATCCTAAGCCATAAGGCTCTCTTATCCAAATGATGACCGCGGGCGCAACATCACCAAACAGACCGGTCATCCTTAATCATCCAAATCACATATTAGTAAATGGGTTCATGGCTGCGGGCGGAACCTCACTAAGCGGACCAGCCATGACCATAATCTCATGATCATCTGATATATCATTTATCAATATACATATATATATATATTTGTATTTATACATAACTGGTACCAGTACGTATCTGTCCTGATAAATGCTCATCAGGCGGCATGTTCTGCAGCATCCATCTCCATATAATCACAATCACACACATAAAATTCATATACCAGATCGCATGATGCAAAAGCATAAAAAATGCATAATAATAATAATAATAATAATTCATATACCATATCGCATGATGCAAAAGCATAGAAAATGCATAATAATAATAATGATTATGAAAATGCTTGATGCTTTCATGACTATGCTTATATATATATATATATATATATATGTATATATATATATACATACTATTGATAACAGATGAGTGATATTAACTTACCTGACTGACGAGCAGTCCTAACTAGACCTCTAGACGATGACTCTGCTCCGGAAGAATCTATAATTAAAAATAATAAAAGATTATCAGAACCTATTTCCTAATGTCTAGAATTTCTTGAAAAGACTCTCAATTACGATTAACAATGGGAAGCACAAATTACGAGGAATCTACCAAAAATTTGGCAGAACCTCCCCTAAAATATGGATATCTCCCTACTAAAGTAGGGCCAATCCTGCAATAAAATAATTACACTTCTAACACAATCACAGTTAGAGCTCAGTTTTCCACCACACCGCAATTAAAATTAACTGAGCCTCACAACCACAATTCACCAAAATACTCAATCCATCACCAATAATCAACAATAGAATTATAAATCTCAAAATCACAGTCAGATAATAAAAATTACAACACCGACCTAACTCGGCCTAAACCTTCCGAGATTTTTAATTCACAATCTAAAGAGAATTTGACAAAATCATCTGAACCAACATTGATCCTCATCATTTATAGAATTTATTAAAAATATAATCAACTTTTCGACAGTCGTCGGAATATTCTGTCCCTGTCGCCGGAATATTCCACCGGCGTCAGAAAAATACACAGCTTACATCAACAGAAAGATCTCAACACCAATTCCATTTCTTCTAACTACACCAAAGTCTAATTCTAACTCTATAATGCAGAATCGAAGCTTTAAGCATTTAAACTAAAAAAATACAATTACCTCAAATTGAGGTGGCTGCCGGCAGTGATTGGTAAAATTGACGGAGGGGAAAGGACCACCTGAGGCCAGCCAACCCAACGGCAGCGGCGGATGAGGCGGACGGCGGTGGCAGCGGCGACCGGCGTCTTCTTCCTCCTTGACAGCTTGAATAAATCAAAGAAAGGAAGGGAGAAGGAGGAGGCAGCTGCTGGTGGTGAGTTGGCGGCGATCGAAAATGGCTAGTGGCAGTGGTGGCCACCAGTGGCAGCAGAGGTGGAGGGTGCTGGTGGTGGGAGGAGAAAAAGAGAAGAAAGAAAGAAAAAGAAAAAGAAAAAGAGAGGAAAAGAAAGAAGATGGGAGGAAAATAAGATAAAAGAAATATATATATATAAAATAAGTGGGTTTGTTTGTATATATTAATATACATATATTAAAGAATGGGAATTTTTTTTTTTATTAATATAGTCCCTCATAGAAAATAATTTTTATCAAAATAAACTCAACTTTAATTTAAATCATAAAATATAAACACACAAATATATAAAATTGTAGGGTGTTACAAGCACTTGCTGTCATGACTCGGCACGCCTAGAATGAGTCGGCACGAGGTCTTGCTTGCTTCCTTTGACTTTTTAGACTTCAATCTTCACTTCAATGCACTCAAATGCAACTTTAAATATGAGATTAGCCTAAAAGGACCTACAAATCACACAAACAATATAAAAGCACACAATATAACATCAATAATGCAATAATTAAACGACATGCAAATCCAAACTAAAGAAAAGTCAACAAAATGATCCTAAATGACTATACTATTTTGCATACTATCATTGATATCCTTGATAATAAAATAATTACGAAAAAATTTAACAGAAACACCGTTAGCCTTAGTAAAAGATGAAATAGAAAGTAGGTTACTACAAGCATCAGGAACATGAAGAATATCATTTAAAGTAAAGGAATAATTACCTACCATATATTTAGAGGAACTAATATGAGAAATTGAGAGTGTTTTACCATTGCTAATTTTGAGATCATAATCAGAATGAATGGTGAGATTTTCTAATTCAAGTGTAAGATGATAAGTTACGTTAGTGTCCATAATCCATGGTTGAGAAATGTTTGGTGTACTAGTGGCTGCCAAATTTGTAGATGGCTTGGGAAGTAAGGGACACTGATCTCTTTATGGAGGATGTGGGGAAGGACACTACTTTGCGATATGCCTATTTCCATTACAATTGTGACATATCATGGAGGAATAGTCAACATATGAAGTTTGTGGCGTAGAGAAAGATGCAGAAGAGGAATTGAATCGCTGATTAGAATGACCAGGATTGAAGGAACCACGTCCTCTTCCTCTTTTTTGACGACCTCCACCACCACGACCTCTACAATAAAATGATTCAATGAAAAGCAAAATAAAGTAATTCAGTTCCCAAGAAGGGAATAATTCAAGAGGTGAAAATGCTAATCCCAATGCCTTACAATTTTCTTTATGTTGCTTCATCAGAACTACCTTGCAAAACACAAAATGTCAAGCAGCACCATTGCATCTGTTATTGTCATCCTGTATGATTAACAACGTCAATCGAGGGTTGTTATTATAATTGACAGTGCATTTCTATCAATGTTAAAACATCATCAAATCCATAATTGAAGATCACCTTATAGCTTTGCCAATAGATTTTAAGCATCGATCTTCCGCCTCCTTGTCTTATTGTATACTATATGTCTGTAGGGTATGCAAAACATGTCAGAACCAACAACTCTGAACAGGTGGGCTCATCATAAATATTTAAAAAGGAAAAAAAGCAATTTGATATGTTACACTGAAATCACTACTGATCACAATCATGCCTGAATCAAGTTTGTAGTTCCATGACAAGTACCACGAACAAATGACAGCTCAATGCCTTCAGTACATGGCAAAGCAGACTGAATTTAAGGAAAAAGAAAATGTTCTTTAAATAGAAAGACAGCATACGAGAATAAAAGAGTTGCTCCTCTCCTGGTTCCTTACAGAAACTGTAAATCATTTAGTCCTGTCCTGCACAGGAGCAAAATAGGTCACATAACTAATGTTACAACTTACAAATTATTCAGATGAGAACAGTCTGTGTTAGCAAAATAAAGTTATTGCATCTGTTAAGATGAAATTCTTTGAGAATGGCCATATGACAAAGGATACAAACTAAAAGAATTGCGAACGACGACAAAATTGACAATAGTAGCAATAAGTGAATGACATAACAAACGCTAGTCAATTATCAAGATCAAAACGCACAATGGCCTAGTCCAACCTTTCTACGCTAATATTGAAGATATTTCGTGTGGTAAGCACAGTGCATTAGATTATGATCATTCAGTTATAAGTATCTTACCATAAGCATTTGCTGAAAAGCCCAGAGTATTGGTCCTTCCCCTCTGGGGTCCATGGCAAGTATAATTTATAATGTAATCATTTTTGACCCATAATATTATAATGTAATCACTTTTTGACCCACAATTTTTATTTGGTCCTCCTAGCAATATTTCCATTCTCCGTCACCTGAATTACCTTATAAATTAGACATAACGGCCAACAAACAATAGTTATTTACCCACAGTTTTTACACATAAGTAATGCCCAAAATAGTAAATGCATTTATGACAAATTGCACCTATCTTGATCGATGGTTAATGTGCATCCATTCATGTACCTATAAAATCATCTCAAACATGCATGGTAGATCCTGCACCCCCCAACTTGGGGGTCTCCTAACCACTCCCCAATCCTAGTTGATTAGATCTTGATGAAGAACAGCCAACAAAAAGCTTGTTTCTATCTAAATGTCTCTCTCTAACTGCATCCATATCAGCCCCTTCTAGCACCCACTATCCTCATTCTTTTGCTCTTTGGCAACCTTTATCTCTGCTTTTTATATCCCCCTTACCCATTATATCTAAATTTTCTTAGTTTCTTTATATCTAATCCCTTATGTCAACTAAGGCAATCTAACATCAAGCCCTTCAAAGAAAGATCAAAATGAGGGTGAGTCTTATTCCATCCTCCATACTCTACCAAATTCTTAATGGCAGAGAAATTATCATCTCAACTTCATTTATGCATTTTATTTTTGCAGATACTAGGTTGGATGCACAATAAATTACGGCATACTAGCATTGAGCCATTCAAGGACTTAACAATCGGTAATTGCCTTATTCATTCTTCTTCATCTTCTTTTTATTGTTAATGCACAGACACTCGCATGTATACCCCCTAGAAATGCATCTGTTACATGAAGAGCTGTGTAAATAAGTCAAACTGGCAACAGTAAGAAAAAAAGAAGCTCTGAACATCAAATATTGAAAGTTTCGCTTGCAGCAGAAGCCTGTCATCTTTAAAGAGTTGCCAAGACTGGATGACCACCGATGTTGTGTGGTCACAGGACCTACTGATTCTGTCCATAATAAACTAGTTCTCAAAAAGAGAAGGCAGGAATTATACTGCCAATCATCTTAAATGTCCAAATTTATGCAGCTCAGCCAAATAAGAACAAAATAAAATAAAATCTGATGAGAGAGAGAGTAGCTCAGTGTGAGCATCACCATATGACCTGTTTCAGATCAAACATTAGGAGAGCATCTCAAGACAACATCTCAAGAATTGAATCAACAACAGTTCAAGTGATTGTGCCATTAGTTACGTTGTTTTTTTTCTTTTTCTTTTTTAATTAATAAACAGAGAGAGTTCAAATAGTGAAAATTTGGTGAAACAGCTGTGAGGTGTTTGAGTGCAAATAGTGCAAAGAGGCTTGTGATGAAGGATGTGTTGTGGGATCTGGAATTTACATTGCCGCTTCAAACTTCAACGCACAAGGAATTTGTCAATATCGAAGTTGATAGAAGCGGTTCTGCCATGGAAATTGGTGTTGCGGCTGTTGCTGCAAGTGTTGAAAATTGTAGAGAAGGAGCAGAAATAAAGCGATGGCGTGGTGTAATAATAATAAGAGACGGAGTGGCTGTCTGGTTTCTTCATGAAGCGGAGGGGCAATTTACCTTTTTATGGCAAATTTGTAAAGATTTTACCATTTTATGGTAGTTTTGAAAGAAATTCCCATTTTGTAGTAGTTTTACTGTGTAATATTTGACTTTTTGGAAGGTTTGAAAGTCAGAGTGATCAGTCCGCCACTGAGAATAGCGGACTCGGAAAAAACCAAAATTTTAATGCTGGTCCGCCACTTGAAGTGGCGGACCAGTTGTAATTATTTAAAAAATACCATAAAAAAGGAGTCCGCCACTCTGAGTGGCGAATCCCAAAAAAAAAAAAAAAATTTAGACTCAGTCCGCCACTTCAAGTGGCGGACCCAAAAAAAAAAAAAAAAAAAATTAGACTCAGTCCGCCACTTGAAGTGGCGGACCCAAAAAAAAAAAAAAAATTAGATTCATACCTCC
>CATIWO010833246.1:0-11879 GCA_949673435.1 Macaranga tanarius | reverse complement strand
AATCTATGTTATATGTGTGAATAATTATTCAAGAGGCATGTTGTGTTTGTGCATTGCAAATAGGTGAAACTCTTTGTATGTTTATTTGGGACTAGTTCGGGTAACTGTTTCAGCAGGCTACCTGATATGAATGATTTTTTTAAGGATGTTAGAGACTGAATTTGGCCAAGTGATAAACATTAGTTTTTTTCCTTTAGATGTTATCTAAAACTCTGTAAAAAAATTTTCTAAAATATTATGCGTGTAATGAGAAATCATACTTGGAGTGGGACTGGTTCTGCTTGCTATTTCGGCAAGTAGCCCAATTTTGCCCAATTAATATGAGGACCTTAGAAGCTGAATTTAACAAAACCTAAAATATAAAAGTTGTTCATTTATGTGTTAACTAAATTTCTGGAAAATATTTTTGCAATTAGACTTGTATAATTTGAGAAATTCTAGACGGAGCGTGACCTGTTCACACTGTGCTTGTGCAGGACATATATCTGAAATTTAAAAATTTTCTATTTGTTTTGTAGACCTTTTATTGAGCTAAATTTTGGATATATTATAACCATATGTGTCTAATTTATATTAAAAATAGAATCAAGTAATTTGGAATTATTTGGTGAGAGTTATTCACTCTCATGTCTAGCAAGGTCAAGTTATTTTCATAAGAAAGAAATATTCATATAATTTGTTAATTGTTTCACTTGCTTGAATGTAATGATATATAATTGAGAAATGAATGTTCATGGCATCTATCTATATGTAGTTATGCTATTATGGATTACATAATTTGAGTGTGTGTATGGTTTGTTTGAGGCCACGTGTTGTGGGTCTCACAGATAGTCCTAGTATGTGACCACTTATGAGAAATGCGCATGTGAGGTGGTTCCAGCCGGAAACCAAATTATGTTATTTTATAAATGAAAGCGTGGTTAATTGTGATATTACATGAGTTAAGCTTGTATGTGTTGTGTATATGCTTTGTAATTGTTGTGTTTATGTTTGAGATGTGTTGGAATTGTAGCTATAGTTCATACTTGAACTTAGTTTACAATATTGGTGTTATTATATCACTTAATTAGTTTTTGAAAAGTGATATATGTATTGTTATATTATTAATTGCCCATTGAGTTGCAAGCTCACCCCCTTTGCAACTATTTTTCAAGAAATAGTTAGTTAGCTTGTGGCTTGCATTTTGTTGGTGACTTCCGGTGGACTCGAGGTGTACTGGGTGAATTGTCTTCTATCTTTATTAGCATACACCCCATGTATTTTTGTAGTGATGTTGTGAACTTTTAGCTTTATGTAAGGTTTAAGTTAAGGAAGCTATTGTAGTGTGCACAATGGTATTGAGAATGCTATGTATATGCGTATGAGAAATTGTTTTGGGAATTTCATGTATTGGATTATGTTTTTACCAAATGTTATGTATATATATTTTGGATGAGTGGTTATTGTATGTATATATATATATATATATATGAAGCATTATTTTGAAGCTTTTTTGGTGTTGACTGAGCAGGTTTCAGGACAGACTAAAAGAGGGCTGCCACTAGCCATTGGCGGGCACCAGTAACTGGTGACCGCCAGTCCCTCTGGCTACTTTAGAGCACTGGTGATCGCCAGCGAGTGGCGAGCGCCAGTGTCCTGCAGCAGATTTAAAAAAAAATTACTCTATATATTATATAGTTGCTTCACTTCTTATATGTATGCATATTAGTATTATATGTTAAGTTAATAATGTGCATGACATGTATATATATTCATAATATAATTGAGTATATTTCTATTTGGACACGTGTTTTGGGGTTGTTAAGGCTACGTATTGCGGGTCTCATATTTAGTAGTATCAGAGCAGAAATTAGATTCCCTTGGGATATGAGCATAACATGCATTCATGGTATAGCATGCATAATTTATAGATGACATCTAGTTGAGGGATATTGAATGTATTAAGATGGAAGAACACCAAGCCCCTTCCGTTAGCCCAGAAGAGTTATCTGATTCCGTACATAGGCAAGAGCCTATGCATGCATTAGGGGAATAATCATTATCCCTATCACAACCTCCTCCTCCTCCACAAGCTCTTTACCCTCCATTCATACAAGAATTTGTGCAAGTAATTCAAGATATGACACAAAGACCTGATGAAGGCACCTTGGATGAGAACTTTGAAAAGATTAGAAAGCAGGGTGCTAAGGTTTTTACGGGGACTATTAACCCCATGGTAGCTAAAGAATGGTTGAGAAGTATTGAAAGAGTGCTAGATGAGTTTGAGTGTACCACTGAAAGGAGAGTAAGCTATGCGGCATCATTGTTTGAACAAGATGCCTTAGATTGGTGGGATACAGTACCAGGAAGCAGGAATATGCCTATGATGATCACTTGGGCCAATTTCTTGCAAGCATTCACCGATAAATATATGCCAGCTCTGTACAAAGATAAGAAGAAGCTTGAATTCCTTAACTTGAAGCAAGAAGAATTATATATAGTTGATTATAAAGTTCAATTTATGAGGTTGTCCAAATACGCACCTGAGGAAGTAGCTACAGATGAGCTAAAGAGGAACAAGTGTGAGAGAGGGTTAAACCTGGAGATCCAAAAGAAGATAATAGTGAAGCTACCCACATATAGAGAACTATTGGAGACAGCAATCCGAGCTGAGGAAATCATTCTAGAAAGGAATGTTGTGGAAGCTAAAAAGAAGAAGACTACCAGTGTGTTTACTCCATCCTCTTCATTTAGAAGTGGTGGAGGATCATCTTTTAGGGGTTCAGGTTTCCAACAAGGTATTTTTCGAGGACGAGGGTCAAGTTGGCCTACTCAATCAACAGTGAGTATTTCTGGTAGAGGATTTAGAAGACCACCTGTCAATAAAAGAGATGGAGGGAGAGGTAGATCGATGAGCAGTGTATCTGCCTCTACATACAACAAGTGTGGTAGATTTCATTCTAGAGAGTATTAGGGGCCTCGAATGATTGTGTGTTATTATTATAGCCGACCCGAACATATCATCCGATATTGTCTAGCAAGAAAGAATGCTGAGGAACCCCAGATGATGGGGCAAAGTAGTACGGGCAAAAATACTCCTCAGATTAGTCAAGGAAGAGGTCGAGGAAGAGGGAATGAAGCTGGTACTTCCACACCGACAGGAACAATTGGACAAGCATAAGGTTAAGCTAGGGTGTATGCCATTATGAGGCAAGAAGATCTAGCTACACCGGATGTGGTTACCGGTACATTTACGATCCTTGGTCATGCTTTATTTATTTTAATAGACCATGGCTCCACATGTTCATTTATAGCCTATGAGTTTGCATTGAAAGTACATGGTACTATTAAAGCATTAGGATATAATATGTGTGTGTCTATACCTGTTGGGGGTATGGTGATTGTTAACATGGTGATTAGAGAGTGTCCTATAAAAGTGGAGGGTAGAACTTTGCTTGCTAATTTAGTAGTGATTAATTTAGAAGAGTTTGATATTATACTAGGTATGGATTGGTTATCCAAGCATCATGCAATGGTGAACTGTTATACTAAGGAAGTGACTATTGAGACTTCAGGGCAAGAAAAGATAGTGTTAGTGGGAGAGAGGAAAACCATCCCTGCATATTTGATTTTTGCCATAATAGCCTTTCAACTGATTAAAGAGGGATGTGAAGCATACTTAGCCAACATCATTGACACATTAAAGATTAGCTTGGGAGTGATAGATGTACTAGTGGTTAAAGACTTTTCAAATGTGTTTTTAAATGAGTTACTGGGATTTCTGCCACATCGAGAAGTGGATTTTGAGATTAAGACTGTACCAGGAATAACTCTAATTTCAATTGCACCATACCGGATGGCACTATTAGAGTTGAAAGAATTGAAGAAGCAATTAGAAGAATTGTTAGAAAAAAGATTCATTAGATCAAGCATTTCATCGTGGGGAGCACCAGTGTTATTTGTAAAGAAGAAAGATAGGAGTAAGAGATTATGCATTGATTATAGGCAATTGAACCGAATAACAATAAAGAATAAGTATCATTTTCTTAGAATTGATGATTTGCTTGATCAGCTAAAATATGCTTCCGTCTTTTCGAAGATTGATTTGAGATCCGGCTATTGGTAGCTACGGGTAGCAGAATCTTTTATTCCCAAGGCCGTATTTAGATTGGCATGTTGAATTCCTTGTGATGCCTTTTGTATTGACTAATGCACCAGCAGCTTTCATGTCCTTGATGAATAAAACATTTCAACCGTATTTAGATCAGTTTGTTATTATATTTATTGATGACATTTTTATCTACTCTTCAAGTCGGGAAGAACATAAAAAGCATCTTTGAGTAGCTTTATAGATTTTATGGGAGAAAAAGTTGTATGCCAAGTACAGTAAATGCGATTTTTAGATGGAAGAAATAGCATTTCTTAGGCATATTGTGTCTAGAGAAGGAGTAAAGCCCGATCTATTAAAGATTAAAGTTGTTCAAGAGTGGGAACCTCCTAAAAATATAACAGAGATTAGAAGTTTCTTAGGATTAGTTGGATATTATAGAAGATTTGTGAAAGATTTCTCCACAGTTACAAGACCTTTGATTACTTTATTGAAGAAGAATGCTCCTTTTCGATGGAATGAAGCATGCCAACGTAGTTTTGAAAGGTTAAAGGATGCTCTTACTACAACTCCTATACTTGCTTTACCAACTGGAAATGGTGATTATGTGGTGTATACCGACGCTTCAAGGCAAGGATTAGGATGTGTGTTCATGCAAACTGGAAGGGTGATAGCCTATGCATCTAGGCAATTGAGACCACACGAGATGAATTACCCGACACATTATCTAGAATTAGCCGCCATTTTGCATGTATTGAAGACTTAGAGGTATTATCTCTACAGGGAGACATTTTCCATCTTTATCGACCACAAAAGTCTGAAGTATATTCCAACTCAGAAAGAATTAAATTTGAGGCAAAGAAGATGGATAGAATTGTTAAAAGATTATGACTGTACAATTGAATTTCATCAGGGGAAAGCAAACGTGGTAGCAGATGCGTTGAGCTAAAAAATAGTGAAATGCTCGACTGGGATAATTTATTATGATGTGGGCAATCTAGTGGCTTTGTGGGCAATGAATACTACACTTGAAATTGAGAGAGATCATTTGTTAGCTAACTTGTAAGTTAGACTATCATTGAGAGATCAAATCCAAAGTGTTCAAATAGAAGATTCATATTTAAAGAAGATGAAAGAAAAACTAGAAGCTGGAACCAATTCTCAATTTACAGTTGCAGAAGATGGTATGTTGATGATGGAAGGTCGTATGTGTGTACCGGACACTGGAGAGCTAAGGAGGTAAATTATGGATGAAGCCCACTCTGCTCCATATATTATGCATTCAGGTAGTACCAAGATGTACCGAAACTTGAAGCCTTACTATTAGTGGCCAACAATGAGAAAGGATATGGCAGAATTTGTTGCAAGATGTTTAACTTATCAATAAGTCAAAGCTGAACATCAAGCACCTATAGGAAAATTACAACTGTTGAAGATTCTCGAATGGAATTGGGAGAAGATTATAATGGACTTTGTAATGGGGTTCCCTAGAACTTTCCGAAAACATGATGTCGTATGGGTGATAGTAGACAGATTGAAAAAGGTGGCTCACTTTTTACCAGTTCAAACTAGTGATTCTCTGGACAAGTTAGCTTTTTTGTATGTTGTAGAAATTATGAGATTGCACAGAGTTCCTTTGTCAATTATGTCTGACATAGATCCAAGATTCACTTTGCATTTTTAGGGAAGTCTGCAACAAGCTTTGGGCATAAAATTGCATTTCAGTATGGCATTTCATCTACAGACAGATGGACAATCTGAGAGGACAATTCAGACATTAGAAGATATGATGAGAGCTTGTGTGCTTGAGTTTAAAGGAAATTGGGATGACCATCTACCATTGATCAAGTTTGCATATCATTCCAGCATTGGCATGGCTCCTTACAAAGCACTATATGGACAAAAGTGTCGAAGTCCAGTATGTTGGGATGTTGAGGGCTTGAGACAATTAGAAGGCCCTGAGTTGATTCAAGAAACAGTGGACAAAATTCAAGTAGTAAAGAAAAGTCTCAAAGCGGCACAAGATCGACAAAAGAGTTATGTAGACCAACATCGAAGAGAAATAGGGTATCAAGTGTGAGAGAAGGTCTTTTTAAAGGTTTCGCCATGGAAAGGGGTATTGAGATTCGGCAGACAAGGAAAATTGAGTCTGAGGTACATTGGACCCTACGAGATTATCGAGAGAATCGAACCACTAGCATATACATTGGCACTACTAGTGGAATTATTAATGATTCATAATATATTTCATATATCCATACTACGGAGATACCGATCTGACCCAATTTATATTGTATAAGAGCCGGAGATAGAGGTGTCTGAGACATTAACATATGTGGAGGAGCCAATGGAAATTTTAGATCGGAAAATGAAGCAGTTGAGAAACAAGGAGATACCAATAGTGAAGGTTAAATAGAGTCATAATTCTCTAAAAAAATCAACATGGGAAGTGGAGGATCATATGAGACAGAAGCATCCGTACCTATTTCATGGAAGTGGAAGTGGTGAGTAACAAATTTCGAGGATGAAATTTTAAGAAGGAGGGGAGAAGTGTGACACTCACATTTTAGATGCACTGTGCATGCATAGTAATTTCTTGACATGTGGAGTTGAGTTATGAGTTACAATTATGTGGGGCATGTGCATATTGATAGAGAGGGGTATATTTGTAAGATAAGTTGGGACTAAATTGTCTAAATAAGAAGTGGTGGATTACGAGGTAATAATCCAATTTCATTAAGGGGGTGGAGAGACATTTGGGTGATATTTTTGTATTATTTTATTAATAGATAGTGTAGAGATTGTTAATATTATCTATATTATTATTATTATTATTATTATTATTATTATTATTATTATTATTATTAAGATATTATGATAATATGTAATTATTATGGGAGACTTTTTGAAGAAACAAATGGTGATTTTTAATTCGTAAGTTGTGTGTGTGTGTGTGTGTGTGTGTGTGTGTGTGTGTGTATGTATGTGTGTGTGTGTATATGTGTTAGTAAGTGTAATGAAGAGTGTAGAGAATTTTGTAGAGAGAAAGAAGAGAAGAGGAGTTCTTGATAGCTTTGGGAGATTTCAATTTTTCTCTACTCATCTAAGAATTATTTTGGGGAGTTTTAGAAGGTCTAGAAGTGGTTGGAGCATCAATTTTGTAAGTTTTGCATTTATTTTTGTTATTTAAAGTTAGGTTTGGGTTGTTGCAAAATTCAAATTCTGTTTGCATTAGTCTTAGTGTTTTGAGCATAACTTGAGTTGTAGACCTCTGATTTGAGCAGGATTTGATGTTCTAAAAACTTCAAAGAGTCCTCTATAACTTTTATGTTTTGTGCCAAAGCTGATTTTGCTGTTAAGACTGACTAGCACATCTCTACATTTTCGGGCTCCTATTGTTGACTCTATTTTGTCTGGATTTAGTCAAAAATCCATATTTAATTTTATGCATGTCCAAATCGAGAAATTCCAATTGGAATTTGTTGTAGACTCAATTGGCAGCCTCAGTATAAATTTCATGATTTTTAGACTTGAGTATATTTTATTTGGATGAATTGAATATTGAGTATGTAGTTGCACTTAGTTGCATTTGGTTGAATTTGATGCAAGAGTCAAGCTTGCTATGTGGAATTGATACATAGTTATGTGTAGGAGAGGACAAGGATAGAGGAGACATCACTCACTAAGAGAACTTGTCCTTTGAAGGAGTTGAGGTATTTTGTGTAAGTAATTATTAATATAACGATATGTATATTAATTCTCTAAACTATAAGAATAATATTGTTATGAATGAATTAGATAATTTATGTGATGTGATATAAGTGATATATATGATATGTATACTTGTGAAAATATTAATTTGTGATTGAATATGATTTGAAGTGGTATATGGCTATTGAGATGTGAAATATATATGTAAGAAGGATGAGTTGTTGATTGATTGAATGTGATATAAAGTGAGGCATACATATTGAAATATGAATTGTGTGTTGTATAAGAAGTGATGGAAATATTGGTAAGGAATATGTGAGATAGTGGGGCTGAGCCGGGCGGATAGTCTCACTGATTGTGAAATCTGGAACTGAGCCGGGTGGATACTTTCGGTAGTGGTCACATGAGAAAAAGAAGAATTGTGAAATGGGCAAGCTGAGACGGGCGTATAGTTACCCAATAAATGAAATGTAAGAATGTGAGGATGTGAGAACTGGGACTGAGCCGGGCGGATAGTCCTAGTATGTGACCACTTGTGAGAAATGCGCTTGTGAGGTGGTTCCGACCGAAAACCAAATTATGTTATATTATAAATGAAAGTGTAGTTAATTGTGATATTACATGAGTTAAGCTTGTATGTGTTGTGTATATGCTTTGTAATTGTTGTGTTTATGTTTGAGATTTAATGGAATTGTAGCTATAGTTCATACTTGAACTTAGTTTATAAGATTGGTGTTATTATATCATTTAATTAGTTCTTGAGAAGTGATATATATATTGTTATGTTATTAATTGCTTATTGAGTCGCAAGCTCACCCCCTTTGCAACTATTTTTCAGGAAATAGTTAGATAGCTTAAGGCTTACATTTTGTTGGTGACTTCCGGTGGACTCGAGGTGTGCTGGGTGAATTGTCTTCCATTTTTATTATCATGCACCCCATGCATTTTGTAGTGATGTTGTGAACTTTTAGCTTTATATAAGGTTTAAGTTAAGAAAGTTATTGTAGTATGCACAATGGTATTGAGAATGCTATGTATATGCGTATGAGAAATTGTTTTGTGAATTTCATGTATTGAATTATGTTTTTACCAAATGTTATGTATATATATTTTGGATGAGTGGTTGGTGTGTATATATATATATATATATATATATATATAGCATTATTTTGAAGCTTATTTAGTGTTGACTGAGCAGGTTTCGGGACAGACTAAGGGAGGGCTGCCACCAGCCACTGGCGGGTGCCAGTGACTGGCAACCGCCAGTCCCTCTAGCTACTTCAAAGCACTAGCGATTGCCAGTGATTGGCGAGCACCAGTGCCCTCGGCTGAAAGTTGACACTAGCGATCGCTAGTGAGTGGCAAGCGCCAGTGTCCTGCAGCAGATTTAAAAAAAAACAATTACTCTATATATTATATAGTTGCTTCACTTCTTGTATGTATGCATATTAGTATTATATGTTAAGTTAATAATGTGCATAACATGTATATATACTCATAATATAATTGAGTATATTTCTATTTGGACACGTGTTTTGGGGTTGTTGAGACCACATGTTGCGGGTCTCACACTAGCACCAGTTAAATATTCAGCTATTATGTTTTATTAGCAGTTTGAATGATTGATTTATAAGCAAACCTATACACTCGTAATATGTATTCTTTATATTATACCATGATGACTGGTGTCTTATATCAGCAATATTATTAGCAACTGTCTTAGGGACAACGCTTGGTTGTACATATAGCCTTGAGGGCATACAATTGGGTGGTTAGCCCTTGGGGGGAAGCTCTGCGCATGTGTATGACCAACATTATATATATATACACTTGAGCTACCAGCGTCATCATTGCACCCAATGTGTTATCAAATTAGCATAATCTTTTGGTTACACATTTAATGAGTGTATGGATTAAAAAGATTATTAATGTTTATTTAGTTTTATAGCAACTGTATGGCATTATATTATTTCAGCAGCTTAATAACTATTCTCAATATAGTTATGAATACATCTTTATATTTATTTAGCGAATAGCTAGAGTTCCCATTTTACGTTATTATACTTTATTTTTAGACCACTCACTGAGTATTCTTATACTTACCACTCTTATTTTAAAATATTTTTAGATTCAGTAGAGTTTCGGCAGTAATAGCTTGTAGGACCTATTTTTGGGAGTCCACCTAGTGTCTAGAAAAGGTTACGCCAATTAACTTTATCTATAGTCTTTTGGGTTTACCTCTAAGTTTGTCTTGTTAATAATAGGTGGATTGTTTATGAAAATCTAAGGTTGTATTAATGAGACTTTTATTATGTATAATAATAGCATTACTATAAGTTCATCTTGATGTTTAAGCAATTCGTAATATAAATATAATTTATGTTCTACTGCCAGCATTAGCACCAGCTCAGTATTTACAGTATTTTAGCATGTCGCGCCTGCTCAACAGCTAGCGAAGTGGGTGTGACAATTCCACACCAGATTCATCATGGTATTTTAATTTTCTAGTTTTAATTTTGTTATTTGTCATGGGTGTTGGCAATTTTGAGATGGTGATGATTAATAGAGTGTTGTAGTGACTTGGATAGAAAAGTAAAAGAGAAAGGGCTGGTGTAGCTAGGTGTTGGGTATGATTGGTGGTGAGATATGCAATGGGGATATCTGATGGAGAAGAGGGTTAGGTACGATGGAGATGAAGAACACTTTTTTTATATATATTTTTATGTTTTAATTGTTAATTTATAATTAAATATTTTATTTATTTATTTATTAATTTTCTAAGAGAGTGTAATACACTCTCTTCTTGTAATAAAAATTGGTGTTAATTGCTCAAAATTGAAAAGATTTAGGGAAAATAGTTCAAAAAGTTAATTTTGGGGTTAATTGCACCTTGGATGATAGTTCAGGGGGTGAATTGCTACTTTAGCCCAAATGTTCGTGTATAATCGATCCAAACAATATCTAACACTAGTAAAATATGATCTAATTTTACATAACATATTATTATAAATTGTAATTTCAATATAATCTTTGTCTTCATCAATAATTAGAGGTGCTCCTTAACTAATTGTTAGACCATTAATTTTATATAAATCAATGAGCGGAGTTCTTCTCACATGTGTACTGAAAAAAATGACTCATTTTTTTTATAGAAAAAAGACAAAAATTAATGTCTACTTGTATCAATTTATATGTATTTTTGTGCATTATCAATTAATTAATTAATTAATCATCAGAATTATTAGATATTTGATCACTCAACAACTCTAACTTCTTTATAAGAAGCAATCATTCATTCAAGTATGGCAGCATTTTCTCCTTTATGACACAATGTATCATGTCTTCTTCTAATGCCTTCTATTTATCTTTTATTGCTTCAAAATTTATTGATAAATATGAGAATTATCATGTTCCCATATCCATAAATATAAGTCCTGAAAGGACTCTGATCAACAAGGTTAAGAAGACCTAATTGGTAAGAAATTAGGACTCTCATAATACAAATCCGAATAGGACTAGGTATGTCCTTCTTATGCCTATATATAGGCTCATATCTTTCATTATTAAATCATATTGAATAGACTTTCTCTAACTTAAACATCGGAGAACCTACGGATCAGAGATCCTAGGATCATCCAAGGTTTTCTCTTGTGTTTGTAGGTTTGGAGGAGGTTGACATTCATCAATTGGCGCCGTCTGTGGGAAACAAAAAATGCGAATTTATTTTTCCAAACCACATTCATCGAAATCTCCTACGCTAATTCATAGCAAACACTTCAGATCCTCCACCTAGCAAAAGTGGAGCATCTACCAGCACCTTGGTTATCAATCAAGCACATCCGACAACTTCTCAAGGCGATTATTCACAATCTCTTAAATCGGAATCATTGCCATTAATGATCACTACTCGACCAGAAATAACTTACGGAATATCTCCTCCATATTATGCTCCTTTCCAGCATATGTCCAGATCCACTCCAACCATTCTTTTTCCAAACCTCTCGGAGTTTTCAACTCCACCTAATATGGGCGGAACAAGTCAAACTCCCGTCCCACTCAATCTACCACCATTAGCTAGAGA
>CATIWO010833143.1:0-12948 GCA_949673435.1 Macaranga tanarius | reverse complement strand
TGTTAATAACATACCTAATAGTATTATAAATAGGAGTGAGTCCTTAATTTGCAATAGCTTTGTGTGTTCTTGAGTGTAGTATAAAAAAGATAGACAAAGGGGAGGGCTCCATCGAGTTCTAGTGTGGTACTCTGCTGAAAGCAAAAGAGTTAAGACTTGAGTTTGTATTGGTTCATTTAATAAATGAAGAATGTAGTACAGTTGAAATGGATGTATTGCGTGATCAAATAGCTTCTAGTTTAATTAGAAGAAAAAAATCTTTAAATAGTATAAATAATATATACTTTTATTTTCTATTAGACTAAATTATTTTTAATATTAAATATCTTATATATATGTCTATATTGGTCATTTAAATATATAAACAGTAACATCTGTAAGTAATTATCCAAACACTTTGCATTAATCAGCTACCAGCTACCAGCTATCAGCTATCAGCTACCAGCAACAGCTTAGCCAAACAGACCCTAAGTTAGGTCATAATATGAAAGATGACATAACGAATATTAAAAAAAATATTCTTATTCTGATTGCCATATCATTATATCTCCTTTATAATATTGATATGTAAAATTTAAATAGAATATTAAGTACTCAAAAAATACAAATACAAATTTTATATTTAAATAGAAATAAATCAAAGTTTAATGACTATAAATGCATTTAATCCTAATATAAGTGTAAGTTGAAAGATGATGTTACAAATATTTCTAAAATGGATGGCGATAGGCGTCTCGGGCATAGACGAATTTTTTTCGTCGCCCGAGATATAAAATTACCCTTTTGGCCTCTTATTTTACAGTGGGCAGTATAATTTTGAGGGGCTAAAAGGGTAATTTTCCATCTCGAGAGACGGATCAAATCCGTTTTTGCCCTAGACAAGATGCTTTACCCTTCTAAAATATTATTTCCTTGATCATCACGCCATTAAATTTTGACTAGATTACTAATTTACGAAATCTAAATAAAAATTTAATAGCTAAAAAGAAATGAATTGAAGTTTAGTATAAAAATTGTAATGTAGTCAAAATTTAGATACCACATATATATTTAACCCACTCAAAAGGGTTTGGTCTTCGTAAAACAATAGGCCTACTATTTAATGGTTTTTGTATTAGCAATATAATTTGATATTCTTATTTTATATTTATTAGAAATTAATTTTTGAAAATGGAAAAATTAAAATGAATTGTTGGCTAATTAAAAATACAACTCTTGGATATAATTTTATATCTTACTATACATATTTTTTTCTTAACGAAGCTATCAAGTATATGGGGGAGAACCATATATAAGATCTGCTCAAGATATTGCATTTCACGTGGCCCTTTTCGTTGCAAAAAAAGGAAGCTACGTAAATTATTATATGGTATGTATAATGGAAGAAACCGATTCCTTAGACTGCATATTGAATCTTTATCATGCATGAGTGTTGTTTGATAAATCTTATATTGCATATTAAGCACATTGCTTTCTTTCTTGTTTTGTTTTATTATTTTTTTAACATAAATCTTCTATAAAAACTCTCAGTACCATGGTGGAACAAATTTCGGCAGAACAGCAGCAGCTTATGTCATAACAGGATATTATGATCAAGCACCTCTTGATGAATACGGTCAGTCAAGAGATTAATTGTTTTATTTTTTTTAAGGGGAAGGGGAATAAAAAAATCAATCCTTGAATTATCGATATCTTAGAAGAAGTCATACTACTAAATTATTTAACACTACGCGTTAATTGTTTTACTCCAATGTATTGGAAAAATATAAATAATTTTGATAAAATTATACAAATAACTGAAGTCAAATAAAAAGTTTTAAAAATATGGTGTTTTTTTTTTAAAAATTAATCTCACGTGTTTTTATTTTTTTGGTGTTTTTTATTTTTTCTTTTTATTTATACAGTCTTCTTATTTTCCTCTTTTTCTCTTTCTGATTTCTCTCAAGATCCATCAATTTTTTCATCATTCTCTGAAACCCATCACTAATCATAACAATATTTGTAAAATTAACCACACTAACGATGGATTTTCAGCAGCAAAGAAAGCTCAAATGAGATGTTTCTTCTTCTTCTTCTGATTTTACTTTTGGATTTGTATTTCTTGTGCTATGAATGTTTTACCAATTCATGAGTTCTTATTAGTTTGACGAACGTGTGTCAATTATTTTTAGTTATTGGCACTTAGGTGATTCTTGGATTCTATTTTTTTCTCAATTTGTTTTTGGATTTGTGTTTCTGGTGCTGCGGGTATTGATATATTTTTTTCAATTTGTGGGTTCTCATTAATTTTTATTGAGTGTGCATTGTGATGTTCTTTTTTTTTATTGCTGAAGAGTTATTGTGAGGTTATTTTGATGTTATTTGTTATTTTTTGGTTGCTGAATGATTGTTGTTGGGTTGTTTTTGCTGTTTTATGGTTGTTTGAAGGGTTGTTGTGAGGTTGTGTAAGGTTATTGTTGATAATATTTGTTGTTTTTTAGTTGCTAAAGATTGTTGTCAGATTGTTTTTAGGTTGTTTTGCTATTTTTTAGTTTTTTCTAGTTGTTGTCAGGTTGTTGTCCATTTTTTTTTTACTTGTTTTGAGTTTTTTTTATGACTCTATTTTTAGTTGTTTTATTTATTTAAATATTATAAAATTTTGAGTAAATGAGTGGGTTAAACCTTTTACAAGTGAAATATATATATTTTTTACTCAATAAAATCAATGAAACCTCCCATGTGGTAGCTCTGTTTATACTTTGTAGAACAGAGGCAAACAAAACTATTTGAATTGATTATTCTCATGTTGTTTTGCTATATTTTTGTTATTTTCTGGTTGTTTTCTTGTTGTTGTGAGGTTGTTGTCCATATTTTTTACTTGTTTTGAGTTTTTTTTATGACTCTATTTTAAAAGTGAAATATATAATTTTTTTACTAAATAAATTCAATAAAACCTCCCATGTAATGGCTCTATTTATACCTTGTAAAATGGAGACAAATAGAGCTATTCAAATTAGTTGTTCTTAGCTTGTTTTTGGGTTGTTTTGCTATTTTTTTTATTTTTTCTTATTATTTTCTAGTTGTTGTTAGGTTGTTTATCCATATTTTTTACTTGTTTCGATTTTTTTATCACTCTATTTTTCATTTTTTTATTTATTTAAATATTATAAAATTTTGATCGAGTAGATGAGTAAGTTAAAATTTTTGAAAATGAAATATATGTGTTAAAGATTATTTTGTATTTGTTTTTGTCAGATGTATTAGAAATTATGTGTTATTAAGATTTGCTACTAATGGTGTGGATAAGATAGGTAATTGATAGTTATTTTATATTTAAAATCTTAATTTGGGATAATTTTATTTACTGCTATATTTGGAGAACACAGTATTTTAATTTTTTTTTTACAAAAAAATTAATTTTAAAAAAGCAACCATATTTTTCAAAATTTTTCTGTTTTCAGTTTATTTTTTAAAAACCCCAATAATTTTATCTTTTATATATGCAATCCAGGTTTGATTAGGCAGCCCAAATGGGGCCACCTCAAGGAGTTGCATGGTGCAATCAAATCTTGCTCCACAACTTTACTTGAGGGGGTACAAAGTAACATCTCCTTGGGTTCACTTCAACAGGTGATTTGGTGCTTAATTAATTGACTTATAATTGAAATTTGTATTAATGATTCAATGGTATTTTTATGTTCATCAATTTCAAAACTACAGGCATATGTTTTTGAAGCAAGAGGAGGATGTGCTGCATTTCTTGTCAACAATGATTCAGTCCGTGCAACTGTTGAATTTAGAAATGCATCATTTGAATTGCTTCCAAAGTCAATTAGTATCTTACCTGATTGTGAAAACTTAATCTTCAACACTAACAAGGTACCTAACATATTGCATGATTTTTATTTGTCTTCATGGCTAATTGGTAGTTATAGTATAGCAGCAACCTGTAGACCCAGGATATACAGTTGGCGGTTGCAATTTTTTTTTGGTTAAAGAAAATTAGTGTAGCTTTAAAAAATATGAGAAATCATGTTGATTGAAAAAAAATCTACTTAATATGGGATGTTGAAATTGACATTCTTTATTAATTTGTTCCTTTAATTTAAAAACTGACTGTTTAAATACCTAAATTTGTTAAAAATAAACTTTTTAGCATTACTTGAAATGTTTAATGAGTATTTTATAGGTTAAAATGAAACTACCAAAATTAATTGAAAAATGTTTGTAAATTATATTTTTAATAAGATAAAATATAAAAATAATATTTTATTTTACCATTACAAATTGAGAGATGGGGAGAGAAGAAAGGGACTCAATATTGCCCGTAATGGCTTGGCAAATAGGCCAAAACAATGCGGGCATAAAAATAATAAATTCATAAATCAAAAGACAAACTGATAAATTTTCCAAGTTCAAAAAACTTAAATGTACTAAGCCAAACAAATTCCCTCACTCCTATCCTATGCAACGAATTCTAAGTCAAATCTCCCCCTTCCAATGGATTTTCAATTTATTTATTTATTTATTTTTCACTAGGTAAGATTCATAAAGATCATTCTGCTAAATTCACAGGTAAACGTACAGTCCAACAAAAGAATCACAACATCAAGTGAAACATTGAATGTTCCTGACAGGTGGAAAAAGTACATAGATGTCATCCCCAACTACTCAGACACCGCAACAAAATCAGATTCTTTATTGGAGCACATGAATGCAACCAAAGATAAATCAGATTATCTTTGGTATACTTTTAGGTGATTTTTGGATTTATGTAGTTAATATATACATTATAAGATAGTTTTATTTACTCTCTTCGTTACATTCCAATTATTTTTCACAAAAATTAACAATCATATTTAATAGATATAATTATAGGTGTAAATGACTACATTACCCTCTTTTAGAAAAACTAAAAGTTATTAATTATAACTATTCTAATATTAAAAAGACTAGAAGTTAATATTTTTCTCTAAAATCAAGATTTACTCTGAAACCAATATAAAGGTAAAGTTGGAAAAAAATATTTATTTTTTTATTGGTAATCTCAAAATGTCACTTGAAGTGGAACAAATTTTATTTTCTAAAATGACAATTGGAATGGAATGGAGGGAGTATTTATTTATTTATTATTTTTACTATTTTTATGGAATGAACCAAATATAGTTTTTTAAATTTTCTAAAAAATATATAGTTTCTTAATTTCTTTTTACCACTTTTATGTCTGGAAATAAATTGTTTTGCATTTTTTTTGTAACTTTTATTTTGAATATATCTTTTTGGAAAATAATAAACACTATTTGTTTGTAACGTACAGTTTTCAACCAAATTCATCCTGCACTAATCCTCTGCTTCTTGTGGAATCTCTTGCTCATGTTGCATATGCTTTTGTCAACAACAAATACTCAGGTACGTAAATTGTTGTGACATTGCATGTATATATGTGGAGGTAATTTGCAGTCCTAATATCTTAACCAAATTTGATAATCGTTTTAAACATTTCATTTGTCACTTATAATTAATTATCAAAATTTTAATATTAGTCCCATTAAAACCTTTCTTACCTTTCTCTAAATTGAGGATTCACTAACGCATTGATTTGTACTCACACCTGTCACCATTATTAAAAATAGTGATAAAAGATCCACTTATGTGTGTAGGTATATATTAATGCACCAACGAGTTCTCAAATCGGAAAAAGATAAAAATTTTAGTCAATAAATAATTAATTTTTTTAAAAAATTTTAAATGACAAATTAAATATTTTGAATGATGGTGGTATCTAATTAACATGTTAGTGACAACGGGTGCAAATTAACCATGTTCATGGTTAAACATATATGCCCTTGATTAACGGCCGTTGTTAAATTTTTTCTATAGGGTCAGCACATGGAAGTAAAAATGCAAAGGGCTCATTTATCATGGAATTACCGATTATCTTAAGTAATGATGGGATAAGCAATAATATTTCTATACTTAGTGTTATGGTTGGATTACCGGTAACGTATATGTACATTTATTTCAGTTTAATTTTTACATTATGGTGTATTAATTCGTCAGTGTAAATATTTTCATATGCAATATGTTAATTCTGGCTCAGGATTCGGGACCTTTTTTGGAAAAGAGATATGCTGGCTTAACTAGAATTGAAATTCAATGCACGGACCAAAAGCAATTGTATAATTTTACCAGCAACTCCAAATGGGGATATCAGGTTATCTAATTATTCATTTACCAACATTTCTAATCGGTCTAATTAATCGTCATGAATTTTATATTTGGAGGTAAAAGATTTAATTATAAATTTAGATTTTTAAATGAAATTTGTTTTTGACAACTATGTAAATTTATATTAATTAAAAGTTAACATAAATGCATAATAAATTTAAATGACCAATTAATCAGAATTTAAAATAATTTGCAATTATATAGTATTTAGAATTTAATATTCTAAATTAAATGCTTTCGATTAAATATAAGATTAGTTGATTTTGCTGAAAATTAAATAGTCAAGTGATGATATAATTCCTTCAAGACATCAATAGTTCAAGTATGGATTCTTATTTCCCTTCCAAGTTAAAAGAAGTAATAAATTGTTGATTTCAAATTAACTTTATAAACTCTATACGAATACAGGTAGGGCTGTTGGGAGAAAACTTACAGATATACAATGAAGAGTATTTGGATAGAGTTGATTGGAGTAATGCTGATATCTCCGCTGCCCAACCACTTACTTGGTTTAAGGTACAAACTAGGCTTTTTTGTCCTTCTAGTTCTACCATAAAAATTTAAAATTTGCATCACATTTTTTTGAGCAACAAAATTTGCATCACGTTATTTACCAATATTTTAGTACACTTAGGCGGCTAATTAATATGAAGGGCATTCCAATTTTACCTTTTATTTTATTTTAAATTATTTGTCAAATATTAATTAATTAATTTGTTTTTTTGAATAATTATTAATTTATTTTTTAGTATTCAAATTTTTATTTTTATTATACCGGTAAATCACTGGTGATGTGACAACTTGAATGAGCATATTTCTTTAAATACTCCGTGCCATTTTAAGTTTTAACATAAGTCACCTTGGATCTTTTTTTTTTCAAAAAAAAAAAAAAGAAAGAAAGAAAGAAAAGGAGAAAAAACAAAAACATAAATGACCTTGGATCTCCCTACTCATTTCATGGATCCAGGATCCCTCTTTATATTTAGTAGGATCTAAGGTGGCTTATAACTTAGGAAATGACAGATAGCATCTAAAGAATGTACTTATTTTGGTTGCCATGCTAAAAAAATTTATCATAATTCATTGACTTGGTGTAATAAAAATAGAAATTTGGATACTACAAAGAAATAAATGGTTGTTAGGTATCCAATTTGAAAAAAAAAGAGGTAAAATTTAGGTTCCATTCATAATATAATTTACTCACATTTAAACTTTCAAAATTTTCCTTTTTAATGCGATTTAAGCAGCAATTAAAAGTAAAGTTAACAAAAAAAAAAAAAACCTAAAAATTTAATTTTTATAATATCTAAATCACCATTTTCTTATTAATTATAAAAATTTAAAAATATTACCTATAATTCATTTAACACTAAAATACATTAATCTAGTTACTACATTATTTCAAAATAAAATAATATTTACATAACTAATAACCGAAAATATCATTGAAACTAAATACACGATACAAGAAAATCCTATTTTGTGATGCTAAAATTCATTACAATAGAGGATTTGTAATGAATTCGTAATGGACAATTTTTGTCAACCTTTGATGGTTACTGAAGTTTAGAAAAATATGTTTCAAATTTCTAACCAATTTTTACCATAAATCTCTGTTATTTATTAGTAACAAAAGTGCAATCCGCTACAACTTGGCTACTAGCTATTAGGGTGGATTATACGCATATCCATTACAAATTTGTAACAGAATTGCGATGGATGATTTCTATTGCAGTCTGCAGAATTAGTAACTTAATATAACTATTACAAAATTTGTAACAATATTTTTTATTACAAATTTGCTACAAATTTATAACAGATTTTGACGGTTAAAATTTTGTAACCGATTGGACGTATTTTGTAACAGATTGTTGAATCGTTTTTACTTTCGAAAAATTTGTAACAGATTGTTTGTTACAAAAACACATATTTTATTTTTTTTAATATTATACTATTTATTAAATTTTAAATACATGAATTTAAATTAAATATATGTATTAATACTTTTTGATTTATTAAAAAAATAATATATGTATGAACATATATTTAATTACTAATGGTTATTAATTAACTGAATATATTTTATTTTTGAAATAATTAATTAAATTGATGTATTTTAGTATTAAACAAATAATATATATTTAAAAATTTTATATTTAAAAAATAAATAATTTAAATATTGTAATTAACTATTAAAATTTTTATATATTTAATGGTAAATTGCAATATATTTAGAAAAAATAAGAATTTAGGACAAATTTACTACAAATAGGAAATATTTTGTCATTTTATATAAATATGTAGCTTATATGACAATAAAGTCTACATAAATAATATTATATAAGATGTCATGTTATCACCTCTAAACTTAACTTTTGACCAAAATCAATTGTGAACTATATTTACTGCATATTTATTAAATTGAGATATTTATACTAAAATTTTAAAAATGAGCTAAAATTATAATAAATAAGAAATGTATGGTTTTTTTAAACCATTAAGCCTAAAAATAAATAGGAATTAATATAATTTTACTCTTGGGTGGATTATTTGCAAATCCTAAACAAAAAATTTCAAAGAAAAGAAAATAGAATGAGCATATAGAATTACAGATATAAAAACATCAGCGTATATAATTCCATCATTCACCAGTTATCGCTTAACAAATCCATCATTATCACCTTCTGTAGCTAGAATTTGACGCGCCAAAAGGAAATGATCCGGTGGTTTTGAACCTTGCAACAATGGGCAAAGGCCAGGTATGGGTCAATGGACAAGGCATTGGTCGGTACTGGACGTCATTTCTTACATCTAAAGGCCATCCTTCACAAACCTTGTAAGTATCGATTAATTTTGAACAAAAAATCTTATAAAAATCCCTTGTATAGCTATTGTGTGTGTATATATATAGAGAGAGAGAGAGAGAGATTATAAATTCACTAATATCTATACAGAAAACTGAAAAGGATATAATAGATAATTCTTAATTTTATCCTAATAAATTGATCTAGAAAATATTTTGAGAAGGTTTTTTTTTTAAAAAAATTTCATTAGAAGTTAATCTAATTGAAAGGAAAAAATTGAATTGAAAGATAATTAATTTAGAGAAAACAAGTTGAATGAATATTAAAGAATAAAATTTTAAAATTCATTTAACACTATTTTTAAAAATTTAAAAACTTTCAACAAACTGTAATTAGTTTGTGATATTAAAGTGAAGTAAATGAATATTTAAGGAGTGATATATACTTTTTTTTTCATATTATCTCTTTAAAATTTTAGTTTTTTTTTTCTATATTTAAAAACTTGATATACTAAATAAACAATGTTGAGATAATCATATATACATGTAGTTTAAAGTATAAAATATGTAAATATAAGAGAAATGTGTTTATGTGATTTTGTTTCTAAGTGAAACAAGTAACAAATGTATTGGAGAGCAACATGTGTGTATGCCATGTGTATATGGCCGTGTTGAATGATATCTTTTTGGGCAAAGAAGTATATGGTCAAGGAAATGGGCGTGTTCCAAATCGTGTTCAATGGGTTTAAAAGTTTTAGAAGCAAACATGGGCACAGACACGGGCGTGTCTCAGGGTGTGTTGATGGACATAGGTCGAAATACGGGCGTGTTGCAGGGTATGTTCCGAAAAAATATATGAATTAACTATGATAGGTTTCCAGCTGTATTGGAAGGATACACTGATGCTAGTTAGATAACTAATGCAAGTGATAATAAATCTACTTCGGGTTGGATTTTTAAACTTGGTGGTGGAGCTAATTCTAGGGCATCAAAGAAACAGTCTTGTGTTACTCATTCAACTATGGAATCTGAATTTATAGCTTTAGCAGCTGCAGGTAAGGAAGCAGATTGGCTGAGAAATTTATTGTTAGATATTAAGTTGTGGCCACAACCGATGCCAACCATTTTCTTATACTGTGATAGTCAATCAACCATGTCTAAAGCATTGAGTAAAATATACAATGGAAAGTCTAGACATATTAGCTTAAGACATAAGTTTATAAGACAATTAATTTGTGATGGTATTATTACCATAGTGTATGTAAGGTCTTATAAGAACTTGGCAGATCCATTTACAAAAGGTCTCTCGAGAGATATGGTTAAAATTACTTCTGCCGAAATGGGACTAAGACCTTTTAACTAACCTTATTAATTAATGGGAACCTAACTTCTAGTTAGTACTACCACTAATTTCAAAGTTTAATGGGTAATAACAAGTTAATTGGTAAGTGGTGTTAAGTAGTACTAATGTTGATAATTTTAGTACTAGTTTGTTTGAAGGATTAGTAGTTTACTCTTAATGAAGTCCAAATATATATGGATCGAGGCATAGATCAAGGAACTTCACCTATATGAACATAGGAAATGGTACTACTTAAACAAAGTAATAAGACTTTGTAAATGTTCATGAAATCCGGATTGTAGCATAAGACCATATTAGTGATAAAACATTGTGAACCTTTGAAAGAAATGAATATAGTTTCATGCGTATGACATTTCCATTTCTAATATTAAGGAATCATAATTTAATGCTTAATCACCATAAAATATTTATTTATGGTTTAAGAGTTTGCCACCATTGATTTCATTAGGATCTTGAAATATTTACACTAAGTAAAAGTTTAAATCGAAAGATACTCTTATTATGCATGCAACTGGGATTTAATATTTTATACTTTAAACTAAGTGGGGGATTGTTGAAATAATCATGTATATATATAGTTTTAATTATAAAGTATGTAAATATAGGAGAAATATATTTTTATAACTTGATTTCTATGTAAAACAAGTAAAAAATATATTGGAGAGCAGCATGAGCGGGTCTCATGTATACATAGTCATGTTAAATGATGTATTTTTGGGTAGAAAAGTACACGGTCTGAGATATGGACGTGCTCCAAATCGTATTCAATGAGTTTAAAAGTTTCAGAAGCAAACATGAGCACAGACACGAGTGTGTTTCAGGGTGTGTTGATGGACACGGGTCAAAAACGGGTGTGTTATAAGGTATGTTCCAAAAAAAATATATAAAATAATTATTTTTGAGTTACAATCATTCAATGAATGGTCATGTCTTTCATTGAATGATTATATCCTGAATTAAAGAGTATATACACCCTTATTTATGTATCTCTCCTACATGTTGACATTAAGAATTATCATCAAAAACATTTTATCTTATATTTCTTTTATATATTTCTTGTAAGGAACCTGGGAAAGCTTAAAAGTTTTGCTATATAAGTTTTCAGGCTTTATTGTATGTTGAAAGTATTTTATCAATAAAAATCTAGAGCAAACATATAGTGTGGACAATAAACACTTAAAAGAAAGTAATTATATCATACCTCAAAGCCTAATTTTTATACCCACTGTCGTAACAATGCTTCCCTATAAATGTACCATCGAGTAGCTACTCATCATTGTTTGCAAGCTTTTGTATCCATAGGCACAAGTGGGTACAACCTTAATGTCTCTAAAATAACCGCTTGAAAATACTGCATGTCTAGAAGTTCTTTGAAGCTATAAGTTCCGGGATTCTTTACTATTTCATGTTCTAATGTCTTCAAATTCTTGCAATATGTTTCTTTCTACATGCGATTTAGAGATAATTGCATTTGTTTAGATATTTGTGTATGGTAGTAAGAGCCTAAAAAAAAAATAATAATTTGACATCTAAGATTAAATTTAACAATATAACTCTATTAATAGAAAATTGCAATTCTTAAACTGATAAGGGCCTTTTTTTCCATAAATATCCTGATTTAAATTTAATTTACGTAGTAATGAAAAAGTCCGCTTAATTATGAAGTAATTAGATGGCTTAATTATTAAGACTAATTTTGAATTTATCTCTTCATTAAATTTTAAAAAATATAAAATTTCAATTTTTTTATTTTTTAACATCTAATCAAAATATTTTTAATTCATAATAATTTTTACTACACCAGATTTGATTTTAATTATCTATACTATTTATAAAAGTATGAATATAGAAAAAATATTTTTGGACAAAAAAGGATATGATTTTTTATTTAATAACAAAAATAACCTTATGATGTATTTGATCTATAATTTGAATTTAAATCAAATCCTTTTTTAATCAATTATGTTAATCCCTATTACAATAAGAAAAAAAATTGAAATTTAAAAGTTCAAATAATATTTAAAACTGAAATATATTTATACCATATAAAATTTAACGAAATAATAATATATTATATAAATCTAATTCCGCATAAAATATATATTTTAATATATTCATGCATTATATTTAATTTTTATATCATAATAACACAAATTTATTTATATTTCAGAAAACTTAATGTGTAACTTAATAATATAAATTATTAGTTTTCAAATTTTTTATTTTGAATTTATAAAAAAAACATAATAATAAACTAAGACTAAGTTAAGATTAAACAATTTTTTCATAACAATTTATTCTAAAATAATTTATTAAGTGATAAAAATATGAAATTTTGTTTTTGAAAAGTATATATATATATAACACAAAAATTTTTATATTTCAGAAAAATTAATGTATAACTTAATAATATAAATTATTAGTTTTCAAATTTTTCATTTTGAATTTATAAAACAAAACATAATAATAAACTAAGATTAAGTTAAGATTAAACTGTTTTATCATAAAATTTTATTCTAAAAATAAATTTATTAAGTGATAAAGATATGAATTTTTTTAAAGATCTATATATATA